>JAWRVF010001171.1:0-99853 GCA_036785485.1 Physcomitrellopsis africana | reverse complement strand
TTTTTGGTTTGGGGTCTTCTTAGAAGCTTTTCTTTAGGTTGTTCTATAGAAAATGTTATCCTCCGCAACCTCCAATTTATAGATGGATTATATTTTTTTAATCAAGAAAGACCAAGAATAACAGGATTTGATGGGGTGCTAATAATGTTGAAAATAATATAACTACTATGGTCTTTAAACGTCACCTCTACAACTTTTGATTCATGGATGACACTACCAGATAATAAAGGTCGTCCATCTATTACTTCTACGTGAACAGGTTTGAATTTTTGTACTAGGGGAATTTTGTGACGCTTAGCAAATTCTTGGTCTAAGAAACAAGCAGATGCTCCTAAATCTAATAAAGCTAAGGTTTTTAGTTTTTCAGGACCAAAAGACAAAGGAATTGTAAAACAACGGGCAGGTTGAGTAGAAAGAGAGGAACCTGGTTTTGATTTGTCCAGCCGCACGGTTCCTATTGTGGTTGGACATTCTCGTTTTCTTGAACAAACGTACTTCTATTCTTCATGCTGCGTCCATTTTGCTTCTTCGGACAGTTTCCAACTCTATGGCCTTCTCCACCGCAATAAAAGCACAAACCTTTCTCCATACACTGCTTTTTTTTTTCTAGAGTAAGGGATTTGATACATACCACATTAATCTCCGTGTTCTCTGTCTCCGCTTGTAAATTTAGGCTACTTGTCGATATAATTGTGCCGCAATGACTTGTATATTGTCTGGAGCGTTGGTCTTGGCGACGTTGAAATAGGCAGTTATCACACTTTATAGCTTAGCTAATGGCTTTGTTGAGCGTTCATGGATCAGGAAGAGATAATAACAAATCCTTCACATCATCCCTTGGACTCCAATAGAATTGGCTCATCAATGCTTTTTCATCCCAATTGATGTCGCATACCAATTGCCTGAAATCCGATGCATAGACTGATGCAGAGCAAGTCCCTTGTTGTAGTGATTGAATTTTTGTTGTAGCCCACTGAGCCTTGTCATGTTCGCCAAATGCTTCTGCAAATGCCTCCAAAAAAGTCTCAAAGTTGTTCAAAATCGGTGATCCTTTTTCAAATAGAGGAGCAAACCACGATAAAGCTTGTCCTGTAAGCAAAGTTCCAACCAATCCAATGCGTGATTCCTGCGTCAGATAACGTTCGGGTTGTAGAGCTGTTATTAACTTGATTTGATTGATGAAACCTCGAAACTTGGAGCGTGTGCCATCAAACTTGTCTGGAAGGCTAATACGAGGTTCCTTTCATTGTGGAAGTAATGGTTCTCGTTGAACCACAGGTAAAGCTGCTTCTTCTCGTGTAGAAGCTCGAGGCTGATGAAGCCCAGATTGTGCTATTCCGGATGCTCCATCATTATGAAGTCTTGCAAAGATTCCTTCCATCACCGTAGTTCTCTGTGATAACGTAGCAAGAGCATTCATAATGGCATCCATCTTAGACTCCAAACTTTCACTCATATTAATGTCTTGACCTCCAACCATTCTAAGAGAAAAGAAGTAATTGTTTCTACAAAGAGGAAATATTGGTTTAGAAGAGGGTACTCCGCAACCTCTAAAACGCCTTAAGACCTTCAAGAAGAGGGATAATCTACTCTCTCCAAGAAGAATAAGACTCCAATACTATGACAAAAAGATATCAGTTTAGAGGATGATAATCCGTAACCTCTAAAATACTAGTGTACCTTCAAGAAGAGGGATAATCCACACTCCAACAAGAAGGAACTAACTCTGATATCCAAGGTGAGAGTAGTCTCGACAAACTGTCACGGACACAAATTATAGACTTAAAGTCTAAACAAGAAGTTCAAGAAGAACTGGCAGGAACTGGATTAATATCACGGATATAGAATATAGACTTGAAGTCTAAACAAGAAGTTCAAGAAGAACTGGCAGGAATTGGATTAATCAGATGAGTACAAAAACAACACCAGAGAGGTGAGCTAGAGCTCCAAGAGATGTGTTGTCGAGACTGAAGAACTCTTCAGCCTCGACTCCAATATATACTCCTACCTAGGAAGCTTCTCAAGCAGCTTCCTCCAACTAGGGAGCTTCTCAAGCAACTTCTACTAACTAGGAAGATATTAGAAGGCTCTGGAAGGTTCTAGAGAGTTCTAGGAAATTTTTAGAATGTTCTAGAAGGTTCTAACAAGTATGTCCTTGACACTAGGAAGATATTAGAAGGCTCTGAAAGGTTCTAGAGAGTTCTAGGAAACTTTTAGAATATTCTAGAAGGTTCTAACAAGTATGTCCTTGACATTTAGTAATATAAGGAGCCTAGAGTTAGTCTTCTAGAAAAATATGATGGTACATATTCAAAGTTCTGATGGTTTGTCAACCAAATTCAATTGATAATAATTTTACAACTTGATACTTATCCAATAGAAGGATCATTGGTTATATTAGTTAGCACCTTGCTTATGAGACAAGCATTATTATGATTTATTTCCTTGTTTGAAAAAAAATTATCAATTTTGAGCAACTTTGAAATTTTCATAGAAGTATTTGTGGAAGCATTTGAAAAATATAATAAGGCTTATTAGACAACAACTAAGATCTGAATATTGTGCCAAAGGATGCACTTTGCATCAATCTATGTATCCAATTTTAGATAATTAATGTGCAACATCAATTGGGACAAAGAAGTCTTAATAAGCCAATTCTATTGGATACTAAGAGACAATGTAAAGGATTTATTAACATCACTCTCAGATCTACAATTGCTCAATGAAACCATTAGTCAAGCTATAAAATATGATAATTAATTATTCCAATGTCGTCAAGATTAACATTCATGGGCTTCAACAAGACAACACACAATCTAACATACTCCTACTATATTGACAAGCATTCTGAATTTGACATTCAAAAATAAAAGATATGCAATTTGATGTAGTATATTTTAAACCTCTTAGTCTATAAAAAAAGAAGCATCAAATGGAAGAAGGTCTATGCTTATATTGTGGCAAAGAAGACAAAGAAGGTTGGCAATTGTCTAAAAAAACAAAATCATTCATTATCAAAATTAAAAGTGTAATTTTTCAGGAAAATGAAGATGATCAACCACAGTAGGGATTGTGCGGCAAGATAATTCAATATTTCAAAACTATTCAAGTTCTTCTGTTTCTGCTCAACCTGCTTGTTGTTTTATAATTCTTTTGTATTTTGGTAGTCAAAAGCTTCAGAAAATTATCTTATTGGATTTGAAGGCGTACACTTGTTTCATAGATGAAGCATTTACTAAGCTTCATAAAATTCCTCTAGTATAAAAATCCAAACCTATTTATATAGAGGTAATAGATTGACAACCCTTATCTTTTGGTAGTATCATCTATGAAATTATGCCTATAGAAGTGTCATTTAAAGATCATAGTATCCAAATTGTATTCAATGTTATTAGGACTCTTTTAAATCTTGTTATTCTTGGACTGTATTAGTTGAAAAAATATAATCCATCTATAGATTAGAAGTTGCAAAGAATAACATTTTTGATATAAATTCCTATAAGAAAACTTTATAAAAAATCATGAATTGATAAGCCTTTATTTGTTGGAATAAGGACTTTTATAAAATTGGCCAAAGAAGATATATTATTTGTTATTTATATAACTCTAATTAAAGAAGATATGACTCTATTTACAAGTATTCTAGAATAATATAATAAATTATAAGATTTTTTTTAAAAAAAAAATGTTGATATATATTACCAGAGTACCAATTATATGATTATGCTGTAGATCTTTAAAAATGAATATAACCACCTTTTGGCCCAATCTATAATCTTTTTCAAAATAAGCTTTTGATGTTGAAAGATTACATTGATGAAAATCTTATAAAGAACTTTATCAAGCATTCAAAGTCTCCAACAAATGCACCTATACTTTTTGTAAAGAAAAATGATAGTTCCTTATATATGTGCATTGATTATGAGGGATTAAATAAGATAATGGTTACCTACTCCTATTAATTTCAAAACTTTTGGAACAATTCAGCCAAGCCAACATCTATGTTAAGATAGATTTTTATAGAGTATACAACTTAGTACGGATCAAGGAGGGAGATGAATGGAAGACTGCATTTCGGACAAGGTATGGATATTTCAAATATAATGTCATGTCCTTTGAATTAACAAATACATCCGCTATCTTTTAGCATTTAATGAATGACATCTTTCAAGAGCACCTAGACAAATTTATAGTGATCTTCTTGATGAAATCTTGATCTACTCAAAAAAATTGGAAGAATATGAGGGGCATGTCAAGTTGGTATTACAAAAGCTGCAAGATACAGGTTTATATGCCAAGCCAAAAAAATGTATATTTCACCAATCAAAGATGGAATTTTTGAGATACATCGTATCTATTGAGGATTTGATGATGGATTCCAAGAAGGTAGAGGTGGTTATGCAATGGGCCATTTCAAAGACTATGAGAGATGTACAATATTTTCTTAAATTTATAAACTTCTATAAGATTTTTATAAAAAATTACTCTCAAGTTGCCTTCCCTCTTACTCGATTGATATAAAAAGACAAGTTAAAATAAGAGTCTCAAGCAAAAAAGGCATTCCAAGACCTCAAGATAGTATTTATCACAGCCCTAATTTTGATACATCCAAACTTTACAAAAGCATTCTACATGGAGATTGATGCTTTGGAATTTATACTAGAGGCTATACTTTCACAAATAAATATAAACGATAAATTCCATCTTCTTGTATTTTATTTTTAAAAAAATTTTGTCGCTAAAATTAATTATGAAATCTACGATAAAGAACTTCTTACTATTGTAGATTCTTTTAAAAAATGGCATTATTTTTTTAAAGGAGCAATGCATCTTATCATTATATATATAGATTACAAGAATCTTGAATATTTTATAGAAGCTTAGGTTCTTAATTGCCATTAAGCTTGATGAAATATATTTCTATCTTGATTTATAAGTATTATATAAAATTATTTTATAAGTATTATATAAAATTTCATCCAAATATCAAATCAAGGGTGCATATAGTTTATGGAAAGCAAATAATACATTGTAAAATCTATCAAAATTTCACAAATAGAGGTCTTACCATTTAAAAGTTATGGCTAATTGAAGTAGATACTAAAAATTTTGCAACAAACTACAAAGACAACAAAGCTCCTCTAACTTCAGCTTTTGTTGTGATCACTTACCTTCTCCAAATTAGACATGCAATAGCTTTTTGAAAAGCTCACTCTATTATCTAAATTATTTTTAAATCTCGCATATACACCTCTCAAACTTCAGATTTTATGGCTAGTTGAAACTATCCCTCAAACCCTAGTGACAATTTGCCCTATTGTCACTTCATAGTTCATAAAATTCTTATAGAAGCTCCAAATATGTTGATTTTTATTCTTATATAAAGCTTATATAAGGTACTATAAGCACCTAAAATATCAAAAAGATTGAAGAGATTTTCCAACTCAGGTGGTTGAATAAAATCTCTACCTCTTTATCGAATGGGAGTAGACACTTTTCCACTCTCAAGTTCACAACTCTTTCTTTCCAACTCTAAATACTTCAAGAAATAGCTTGATAGAAAGCTAGCATATTTTTACACACTTTCTATAAATTTCGTTAAGAAACAATTGAAATAAAACTTGCAATAGCAGCTCAAAGTTTCTACTTGCACTTCTCAATAGCAACACACCTCACTCTACTAAAATAAGCGTAACTTTTCACTCACAACTCCAAAATAAGCAAATAAATAAGCTTTAGAATCTTCACAATTTGAAAATCATTCCTTCCAAATTTTATTATAAAAGCTTCAATATCCTTAGAGGTATCTCTCTCTAAAAATTACATATCCTAAAATTAAAAATCCTAGTTCCAACAAGAGGAGTATCCTCACCTTTTTCTCCACATCAGCCCATGCCACGCCCACATGGGCAGCCAAAATCCTATTGGATAGGCCTTATTTGCCCCATACTCTTCTTTCTTACCCCTTACAAGGGACCATGTTACCTCAAAGTTAACAAGAAAGATAAAACAGCCTTTATCTTTCTTCCAATTACAAAAGAATCTACTCTAAGGTAAAAATAAGATAGGAACAAAATAAATAGCCATCCTAATTCACTAATTAAGTGGCTAAAATAAATCATTCTCTTAGAATATCTTCCAAAATAGCCTTTAGTACTCACACATAGATAACAAAAATAAATGAAAAAATATAATATTTATACATACTGCATATAAATGCACTATGACAATGTCTTTGTGGTGGTTAATCAACTCACAAAGATGGCTCATTTCATTTTTTGTAAGAAGATTGCTTTTAGTGAAGAAATAACAAGATTTTTTTTTAATAATATATATCAATATCATGGCCTATCAAATGATATTGTATCTTATCAAGGATTCCAATTTGTATCTAAGTGTTAGAAATGCTTCTTTAAAATATTGAAGATAGATATTTAACTTTTCTTCAACTTTCCAACTTCAAATTGACAATCAAACAGAACAAGTTAACCAAGTTTTGGAGTAGTATTTACGATGCATCATCAACTAGTAATAACATGATTGAATCTTGTATCTATTGTTAGCAAAGTTTATATATAATAATACTGTTGATGCCTCAACTCAATAAACACCATTTTACTCCAACTATACATATTGTCTAAAGCTTGATCTATAAAGTATATCAAAGAATAATAATCTAGCAACTGAAAGATTTACAAAGTATCTATCACAATACCAAACAACCTTGAAGCTTCAATTACAAGCTACTCAAGATGCTTATAAGATATTTATAGATAAATTCAAAAATCAATTGTATACTTTTTATATTAGAAATAAGATATGGCTTTTTTAATGGAACATCAAGACCAAGCAAGTATATGATAAGTTGGACTATTAGAGATTAGGACCATTTTTTATTTAGAAGTAAATTAATCCAATAGCATATCGCTTAAAATTACTATCTTCTATGAAGGTACATCTAGTTTTTTATGTCTGTCTTTTAAAACCTTATAGAGAGTCACATATTTTGGAAAGTGTACAACAATCATTGCCCAATATTGAAATCAAAGACCATGAAGATTATAAGATTGAAAAGGTACTTGATTCACGATGAAGGTAAGGAAAATTGGAATATCTTATTCATTGGTGGAATTATGATATTAATGAGTGTACATGAGAACCAACCAAAAATCTCACCAATGTGCCTCAAAAGGTATAGGAATTTTATCAGTTCTATTCCTACAAATCCAAATATATTCTATGATAATTTTCTAATAAAGATTAAATTTAAAAAATATTCATAAGAGGGAGAGATTTAAATTAAAGTCTTTATCAATATGTAGTCATTTATTCCAAGATAGAATAGAATAATAAAAGAAAGTCAATCACCATATCAAACCTTCACGTATTAAGAGAATAAGATTCAAAAGATTCACTTGCCACGCTAGCTTCAAATAAACTAGTACAATTTTCACAACTTTCAATTGAGCAAAGTGAGTACAATATATTTTAGTTTTAAATATGACCATAGTTGGAGCCATTAAGAGCAACATCCAACCATGCAAGTCTTAATTTTAATGCTTGAGCTTTAGTGATATTACTTGAGCTTAGAAAGATGAATCCTTTTAAGTCTGAGATTTATTTTGAAGATATTTTGAAGGCTACAATAAAGATTAGATCCTTAAATGGGATGATTCAACAATGGAGATATTAGCTTAAGGCTATAAGCAATTTCTTCAAGGACCAATAGAACCTATTGCCCAAAAATAAAAAATAGAATACATAGCTTCATTAGTACAGTGTTGTTGTATTGTAATTCCTTATAGTATGTAAAAATTAATTAAAATATATAAAATATTTATAAGTTCTAATATGTGTTAGAATGGTTAGTAAAATATTTAAAAGAGTTGATATAAAAACTTTATTTTGATTTATTTTACTTACTTTGATTATGGCATTTAAATTATATAGGACCTAAATGTTTAATATAAAGCCTTCAAAAGAGATTGGAAGCCAAACTTCATTCCTATTGGTCAATGGTTGTGAGGATAAAATTCACTCCTCAATCCAAAGTATAAGGTGTTCTTATAAATTGTGGTATGAATTATAAGGAACAATAAACAATAATGAAGGAGAAGAACAATACAAAACAAGTAAAATAGGTATAATTAAGTAATTACATACTATAAAACTAGTCACAATCTATTTATTATTTTTTCACCTAATAAAAAACAAAAATAAAAAGTAAAATTTATATTTTTATTTATATAATTTTTTTATCTTTCTAATAGTATAAAGAATATGTAATTTCGAGTTATTATGAATAAGATATGACAATCCAAAGATAAAAGATAAATAATAAAAAAATGAAGTAGAAAATTTTTACCTCAAGGATAACTTGCTTAAAAGGTCATGAGTTTGAACCTCACCAAGGCTCACAAGTACTGTATAAGGGTGTCCTAGAGGGGCCACGAGGCCTTAGTCTTATCCTCCTACCTACATCCAAGGTGCCACAATCCATACGGAACTTGTGCACCTCCCTTCCTACAAGGACTACACTAGCTACTGGTCCTCCTATTTTCTACTAGTAAAACTCCTTATTTTGTAATTTTGACTTCACCATGGTGTTCAAAAATATCCAATTATCCTAGGAACCTTGAATGGCCTTCAAATCTTACTCCAATGCTTCATAATAGCTCCCAAGGTAATAAAACTCATTTTTATCAAAGTCTTAAAAATTCTTCTAAAAATTCTAAATAAATTCTAAATAAATTTTAAAAATCCTTTTAATACTTTTAAAGTGATAATATCAATTTAAAATTATTTTATTCTACCTTAGTAATTTTTTATGATAATAAAATCAATTAAAATCAATTAAAAATCCTATTTTTTATATAAATAATTAAAAAAGACATGAGATTTCTTTCTCATGCTTCTTCTATTTACTAAGTAATATTTATAGATATTTAATAAGTGGTACATAAAGATAGAAGGCCAATGTAGACATTAGTCTCAATAACTAAATGCTAATTCTTATAATTAAAAAAACATTAAATTAACTAAGATATTTACCTTTA
Source organism: Physcomitrellopsis africana (assembly GCA_036785485.1). Taxonomy (NCBI): domain Eukaryota; kingdom Viridiplantae; phylum Streptophyta; class Bryopsida; order Funariales; family Funariaceae; genus Physcomitrellopsis; species Physcomitrellopsis africana. The sequence goes on along the minus strand of JAWRVF010001171.1, from coordinate 90,797 downwards.
AGACTTACTAAGATCCTATTTCTTTCTCACTAATATTATTTTCCTTCATTTAGCATCATCTAAATACATCTTTATTTTACAATTGTAGTTTTGGCACTCTAAATGAATTCTTTTATCCTAAAATAACTAATGAGTCAATTTGATGACCACAATGGTCATGCCTAATAGGCTTTGAGAAGGCTATCCATAAGGAGAATAAGGGTTTTAGTAACTTCAATGAAAATATTTGAAAATCAAAAACTAGGATTAAAAATATTACTTTTTATACTAAAATTTTGATATAAAAATCAAAAGATTCGGAATTTTTATGAGAGAAGAATAGGTGCTTGAAATTAAGATATACAAATTATGCCTACTATCACTCTTTTGATTATACAAAGAGTTATATAAGAGCTTTTAGAGTTCAAAAAAAACAAATAGAGAGGTGATTCTAAGATCTATATATAATATAAAAGAATTACTACATTTGGAGTTTTGAAGAAGAAGATATTAGGAATCAAAGACAATAGATTGAATTCCAAGGTAGTAAGTAGACCATTTTATTAATAGTGATGGTTTTTATCATATCTTGAGCTTTCAAATGAATTTTTGTCTAAATTTTTTTAAAAAGGTGTATTATTATAATAAAAAGCTATACAACTTTAAATTTTGAATGGATTTGGATGGTTGAATTTAAAGTTATGGATTATTGAAGTTTGGAAAAAATTCCCTCCTTGTAAGTGGATGAGGATTTTAGAGTATTTGTTATATTTTGAGTGTTTTGAAGAAATAAGACTTATGTATTGGAAATAAGACTTATATAAATTTGAAGGTTTTATTATTTTGGATCTTCATTGAGTAATTAATGGTAGCTAGAAGCTCCATGTTTTTTTGAGGCAAATATTCTCTATTGTAATAGCGTATCCTTGATTTTATATATATATATATATATATATATAGATTGAATTCTTCTTCAAATTCATTGCTAGAAAAGAGGGTGATATTAGGGATATATACTTTAGAGGTTTATAAAACCGTTTAGAACATTCTAAAGCTTCTTGAATTAATGAAAGTGAGTTGATAAGCTTTCCAATTGATAGAAGCTGCTCAAAAAGCTTCTCAATTAGTAGAAGCTGCTTAAGAAGCTTCTTAGTTTGATAGAAGTCATTCAAAAAGCATCTTAGATAGGAATATATGAGAGAGTTGAGGTTGAAGAATTCTTCAGTCTTGACAACACATCTCTAGGAGTTCTAATTCACCTTTCTTAGTGTTATTTGTATATTCATCTGATTAATTCAAGTTCTTATTGGTATCTTCCTGAAACCTTATTTTGGTTTAAGTCTCCTGCTTTGTATTATTATATCCTTGATATTGACAATGGAAGTTTGACATTAAAATTGAAAAAATAGAACGACCAATACTTGAGCGGATTAAGAGCTTCTTCTCTTAATTTATAAGTTTAAATTCTTTCAAATTTTATATACTTATTATCAATTAGTAGTTCAAAAAGTGTAAAAATTTGGAATAAAGATCAATGGTTATTTTAATAATTGTTAAGGTTTTACATCTGTTATTAGATTTGATTAGGATTTTATTAGGATTTACTTTCAATTTCTTTAGGATTTCATTAAAATTGATTAAGGTGTGATTAGAATTTATTTAAGATATCTTTAAGATTTTATTAGAATTATTAGAATTATATTAGGATTTTATTAATATTTCACTAGGATTTGAATAGGATTTTGATTAAGATTTGATTAAAATTTTTTTAAGATTTATTTAGAATTTGATTGATATTTAATTAGAATTTGATTAAATTTTATTAGAATTTGATAAAAATTTGATAAAAATTTGATTAAATTTTGATTAGGATTTATTTAGGATTTGATTAAAATTCAATTAAAATTTATTAAAACTAGCTAGGATTTGATTAAAATTTCTTTAAGATTTTTTTATGATTTTTTTTTTTTTTTTAATTTTTTTTTTAGAATTTCTTTAAAAATACTTTAGAATTTTTAAAGATTTTTTTGTGATTTTTTAAATATTTTTTTATAATTCTTTTAGGATTTTTTTAAGATTATTTTAAGATTTGATTAGGATTATTAAGGATTTAATTGGGATTTATTTAGAATTTTATTATAGTTGTTAGGTTCTTGGTTAGTTGTAAAATATAAATTTACCTTCTACAACCAAGTACCTGATGCATTCTTAAATAAGATAGTATGTAATACAACAATTTATAGAAAGACTTTTTGGTCTTATACAAGCTTCAACAAAAGGCATTCCATCAATTCTTTCTACCATGGAGTGGAATCGAATTAGATATTAGGTAGCAAGGTTTTGTTAGAAAAACAACATTCTATTTCAAGTGTGGCCAAATAGGATTAGACATATAGTTCTTAGGTCAAATCAGAGGGCCTTGTTAATACAATAAGTATACAAAGAACTTAGACATTTTGGAGTATAACTAATGCATTCCATATTATTTAGTTAGTATTAATAGACCAACATGTATCAATAAGTTGCCATGTATATTTCTCAATGTGACATATGTAACCTATTAGGTTAAGCTTCAACATCTTATTATCATAGTTACAACTTTTATCCATCATGGGTTTAGATTACTATTGGTCTTTGGACTTTGTTAAGCCACTTATTGTCACTTCATATAGAACTAAGTACATATTGGTGATAGTAGAGCATTTCAACAAGTAGATTGAACTTGTGGTTTTATCACAAAATTCTTTAGAATTGATAGCTATGACTTTTTTAGATTATGTCTTCACATAATTTGGAGCTTTTGCTAAAGTATTGATTCATCGAGGGTAGAAATTCCTTGGATCTTTTAAAGCTTTATATATTAAAGCATTGATAGATCACTATTCTATCTCTAGAGATCATCTTAAGGTAGATGGCTTAATTGAGTGGATTATTTAAACTATCAAGCATGGTCTATACTATCATATTACATGTTGTCTTATTTGAAAATATATCAAATACTTAACTATAGAAGATACACTCATACATTGCAAATAATCAAGAATCTAACAACTTGATTGAAAGAAAAAGCTTCTAATTTTCTTGAGTATTGACTATCATTATTTTTCAATGTTGATGCCAATCTTTTAATATCAGTATCTCATTTTTGTATTATTTATATATTTTAAAATTTTACAAAAATATTGAAAACTAAGTGAACTATTAGCTTGAAAAAGAATCATTCTAATCTAATTAGAAAATTGTTCAAAATCACAAAAATCCTCATTGACCTTCAAAATTCAATTTTTGAGATCCTAGCTAGCTTAAACTCTAATAACCTTTGATCCAACTATTAGATTAAGCTCAAATTTAAAATAAATGTTCAATACAACTATATTCACAAACCTACAGATTTTTACTTATAGATCTATTATAAAACTCTTAATATGATCAAAAATACAAATCCACTTTATTTCTCAATATTTAGACTCATCCAAATAGGACCTTGACTTTGCATACCTCTCACAAAGTCATTACAAATCCAAAAAATCTTAAAACCAATGTTTAAAGAAATTCTATTGAGTCTGCTCTCAAATTCCACTTCCCAATTAACAAAAAAAATTCATTTTCCATAGGTACATGGTTTTGTATCTTGGGATCTAGTTTCGACCCTGGTTTATAACTAGTCCATCTTAGGTATTAATTTAGGATTTTCTTAGATAATTTTTATTAAAAACTATCCTTTACTTTAATCTTAAGATGCCTATAGTAGTATTTTTGCTAATCTATATTATTTTGTCTTATTTATAATCCTATAAAATAAATAAAAGTCCTTTTTATAAAAAAAACACCATTAATATTAAATATTTTTATTGCCTCTCTATTTTTTTACTTATATTTTTTAAAGTAACTTTGTAAATTAGTCTTCAATTAAGTTTTTCTATAATATATTTTTTTTTTGCTCTTTCATCCTATAGCCATATTACAACATGATAACGCAAGTATAGATTGTTTCAAGGCATCTATTATGATTGGAATTAAATATTGTTATAGATTATAAGGGATTATTATTTTAATATGCACACATCATTGGCTTTCTACAATCTTTACTAGTTGTTATATAGATGGGAGCTGATTTTACCAAGCTCAATACATGAAAAGATAGCTCTAATTGTCAATTTAGATGATCTTGATATACAAGCTCAATGCTTATTTAATAAAGAAAAGTTCTTCTAAATGGCTATGCCTATGGCTATAGAAAATATATCTATTGCTTAACATCATGATACATTGTGATATGCTTCCATTTCTAGTGAAGCCTAGTAATTTTAGTTGTGATGGTTTTTTATTAGAGACTATATTTATTTGTAATATGAGGTACTTATAATACATAATATCAAGGCAAGGTGCATAATTCTTTGTATTAAGGATGTATTCTGTAGTGGTATCTTGTTATTAGAAGGCAAGGATGGATGGGAGTGTGAAGAGTATTCAAAGAATTGTACTTCTTGTTATCTACCTATTGATGAATCTATTTATCATGAGCTGGCAGTTGTATGAGATGGTCTTTTATGCTTTGTTTGTGGTAAGAAAAAAGAGGTAGCTATCATATTGTTGTATAACTACTATCAATGCAGATGATATATGGCATGTCTAATACCACCTCTTTTAACTCTACTTTTTGGAAATTGGACTTGCCCTTATTCTAAAAAGCTTTTTAATAGCATTTCATTTGTTGAAATAAGCAAAAGCCTTCTTGTGGATTTATCACATGTTGGTGGTAAAGTTGCCATTTAGTTGGAAGGCACTAGTTATGATTTTAAGATTCATACATTAGACAAGATCGATTAAGAAATTTGGCACCAAAAAGTTATTAAAGGCAATTAAAGATGGGATTCATATTATACCATGCCTATTATCTTTTAATCACTTTTTCAACCAGCTTATTTAATCTATTTGGTTGCCACTATATAGACTTAGATGTGTACAATTATAACAATAATATAACTATGCAATTATCTTAACTTTGTGTATATTTTGGTCCTAGTTGATTGAAGGGGCTCCTAATCTATTAAAGAGGGCACTTGAAGGTATATTTGTTATATTTTTCTAATTTTTATTTAATTTCATATTTAATGTTAATTTATGATACTTGATCTATTATATATGATGATCTTTATTTACACAGCAATTGTCACGGTACATGGCATTGGATACCAAGCACATCAGATTAATGTTACAATAGATTAGTTTATATTTTACTAGTTTATTTTGTATTTATAAGATTTTCATCTATTTTACTATTTTTCATCTAATAAATAATTTCATCTACCTAAGATTTAAAGATATAATAGAAATATCCTTTTTGACTTGACATTCTTATCAAGTTAAGTTTTATGAATGTTTTCAAGAGCATGTTTTTATTAGTTTTACTTAAAGATGGTAGTATAGTCATTTAGTAAAGCTTAATACTTTCCACATACATTTGCATTCTTTGATTCTTATGTTGTGATTGCTTATTTCTTGCTTATTATATATATATATATATATATATATATATATATATCAATTAAATAAAATACAAAATATTATTACAATAATCTCTAACTTGATTCAAATTTTATCTAAGTAAATAAAATTAAATATTAATATATATTATATCATACATTAATAGATATTCTTCTATTAAATATATTTTATATTTATAAAATTTAAATACAATATGAGCTTTTCAACCATTATTAATCTTATTAATATATTTGGTGCAGTCACTTTTATATCTATTTTTTAATATAAACTTTATTATTAATAATAATATTTTAAATATAATAATATTTAATATATATATATATATATATATTTAAATTATATACTATATTTTTAATCACATGTATAATATTTTGACTATTATAACACAATAAAATTTGATCTTGTACCAAATCAAATTCATTGGCAAGCATTTTCAACCATATTCTTTTTTTGTTGCTTCTACAACAACCATTGATAATTGGTATGATTAACTATGCATTAGATCCAAATTAATAAGGTCTAGATAATATATAAATTAAGACTAATAGGATCTTGGCAATAAATGAATCGAGACCAATAGGATCCAGACATTAGACAACTTAAGTCCAAGTAAGAACTCATAATGATCAAATGTATCCGATCTTAAAGAATCAAACTTTTGGATAGAACAAATTAGATTATAACAAAATAATAAAATATTGCCTAAGCAAAATGACTTGTTGTTATAATTAATTAGTAGTATAAGTGTATACCAAATCCAAATGAAATCCAACTCTTCTTATCTTTGGTATTTGAAGCCTTATGTCCCATGTAGATCAATTATTCTTAGACTCAATATTATTCTTCTTTTTTTATTTTCTTGTACTAACCAAAGTGAGTTTGTTTTAGCCTAGCTTATAATTGTAGTTGGTACAAAATTCTTTTAAATTAAGATTCTACTTAATTTATTATTTAATAAAAAATTATATTAGAATTGTTTGAAATTAGTATTAAATTCAAGTCCAACTCATTTGGATTTTTTTTGGAATTGATTATCATTCTTAATTTAATTATTTAAAGGATTTTTTATTAATTTTAAATTATTAGATTTTGAAGCAATTACAACTTCTAACTTATTTAAAAAAACTTTTTAGAGTCAACTGCTAATTTAATCATGTTACTCAAAAGATTTTTTTGGTTATAACCTAAACTACCAAACTTTGGAGTAGCTAAAGTTTTTAAGTATCAAAGTCATGATTGAAGAGTACTAAGTAAGATATCTAAGTTTGAGTTTGGCAAATACTTTAGAGCATTGAAGTTCAAATTAAATACTTGTTGGATAGATATCTGAATTCTAAGCATATATATCTAATGCCAAAGTTTGAACTAAGAACCCTCCAAGAGGATGTCTAAATTTTAGACCAACAAATACTTGTCTCTTTTGTCTTGTTTTCTTTAACTTTTATCTTCTTTGCTTTAGTGATTATTCTAGATGGATTTTTTCTTTTCTTTTCTTTTTTTTGTTGATCACCTTAACAACCAAGATTAAAAATTATATATTTTTTTTAAAATTACTAAAAGAACTATGGTAGATTATAAAATAGACTTTTAATTTAAAGGTCTATCAACCATTATAAAATCATAACTTATAGTAGACTTTCTTTTATATAAGTCTAACCAAATTAACATTAACAAGTCTTTTGATTATTTTATTAACATATAATACAAATGTAAAAATAATCATATACGCTAATTCTTTGTAGTTGTTTAAAATACACATATTATTTAAAATTATTGAAAATATATTCTAATTTGATTATAAATATATCAAATTTTTTATACCATTGCTTAGAACTATGTTTTAATCTTTATACTGATTTTTTTTAATCTACATACAAGATTCTCTTTTTCAAGTCATTCAAAGCCTTCAATCCAATATATGTAGATCTCTTCTTCTAACTCACCATGTAAGAAGGTAATTGCAACAACCAATTGTTCTAATTCCAAAACATATTATATAACTATTATTAATAATATATAAATAGAAATAATCTTGACTACAAGAAAGAAGATTTTATTTAAATTATTACCTTTTCACTAAAAATATATTTTTGCTACTAAATTAATTTCATATCTTATTCCATCTATTTTATTAAGTCTATTTTTATATATTTATTTATAGCTAATTTTTTTTTTAAATAATCAAATCAAATTATATATTTGATTCTTATTAAAAAAATCATCTTTTCATCCATCATTGTATTTTATCTTACATAGATTCTTAAAATAAAAAAGATTCATTATTCTTTTAATTAGAACATATACTATTGTATCTAAATAGCTAAATCTATCATGAATTTTGTTCTTTATTTGTAACTTCTACAATTTTAGATTTTATTTATTTTCATCATCAACTATCTTAAGCATAGCAAAATCTAAAGTCTTTTCAAAACTATAAAAGTCTTTAAGAACATCAACTTCTATCTTAAAAATATCAAATATATTTTAATTAATATTTTAAATTATTATCTCTTATTATAGATATTTCATCAAATTTATATCTCTACTCAAAATTATCTTACTTGTAGTTGGATCCCACATTCTGTATCTTTTTATAAATTTTTTTAATCTAGGAAGATGAAATTTTTTTACATAAATATCTAATTTTGATCTTTTAATTGGTAAATATCAATTTATTTTGGGCATCTAAAATTCTAAGCTTCAAATAGTTTACAAGTCTATCACTCCATATCTCTTCAAGTATCTTATTTTTAATAGCTATAGATTAAAAAATATTTTTAAAAATACTAATAAAATTAATAGTTTCATCTCAAAAATTCTTATTTAATATAATATTTCTTAACATATTTTATACTTTTTCCAACAAGATATAATACAATATTTTTGCTAATCTATTTTATTAAAGAATTCTAATAGTGGTTAAGTGATGAATCATTCTTTTATCTTTGTAAAATTTATTCAATTTTTTTATATTTATATATTCATCTAATATTAGATCTTTAGAATTTATCTTTTTTAATTTTTTTTATTATCTTTTTTTAATTCTTTATAAGTAAAAAAATAGATTTTTTTCTATTATATTTATATAAATATTTTTTCTTTGAATAATCATTTATAAAAGAAATAAAATATAGTGCTTTTATTTTTAAAGAAACTAATATAAGCCCCTATGTATTTGAACACATGTAATTTAATGTATCTTAAATATAATAAAAAATAATATTAAAGATAATTTTTTAATATTTTCTAAATACATAGTAATTATAAAAATTTAGCTTAAAAAAAAATATTCACTTCAAAAATTGGCACTTTTATAATTTCATAAGTTACTATTTATTCATATAATCCAATTATTTAAATTTCAATTGAATCATGTCTAATTAATTTTCTTCTTGATTAGATATAATAGCAATTCTACTTGTAATAGTATCTTTTGCAAACTTATATAGGTTTCTAATCTTCCTATTATTCACCACCACACAATCTCCTTTAAAACATTCAAAACTTCATTGTATTTTGTATGTACTAGGTTGGTTTTTTAAAACATTTAAAACATTCAAAAATTCATTTAAAAAAAAATGAAGTTCTTTTTTAAATTAAGAACATATGAAAAATTTTGCAATATTTTTAGTATTTCATCAAATATTTTAATATAAATTATATTAATTCCTACAATCTTATATAGCATATCATTTTCTTCAAATAAAATTTTATTGTTATATAAAATATAAGTGTAAAACCAATATTTTCAACACATGTAATATTAACAATTAAAATTAAGAATCCATACATATTAAAATATATTATTTTTTGTTGTCATAGTAAAAATAATAATAATAATAATAATAAATTCTTAATTTGAATTTGTAAAAATTTCTTATTTAAATTATTAAATATTTTTAGTGTTTTGATCTACTTTTGGTTTTTATAATATCTTTTGAAATATACCAATTTTTTATATTTATAGTACTTGATATTTAATTTATCAAATCAAGTTTTAGATTTTGATCTAGATTTTGAACTAAAATTTTTAATGTTATGCCCTTTGTCCATCATTTTATCTTTCAAAAATAATACTTTATTATGTATAAATTTATTCTTTAGTTTATTTTTATCTTATTAAATAAAGAAATAATAGTAATATAATTTATTTTTATTATTTTATTTTTGTATGATAAAATAGTGACCAAATACTTAAATGATGGAGGCAACAAAATCAATATTTACAAAGGTTTATCTTTATCCTCTAATTTAATATCAATACTTGGCAACTACCAAAGGATGTGGTTGAAGGTGTACAAGTGATTTAACATGTTTGTAGACTCCTTTAATGCACAAGATATACAATTAGTACTTCAAGTATAGTCAATTTATCAACAACTTTGTAATACATAAGTTTTCCAATTTTGTCTCATTATATATATATATATATATATATATTAATTAGACTTGATTTTGGTTATAAAAATTTAAAATATATTTTTTAAATTATATAATTTAGCCTAGGTTATTATTATTTTTTACAAAATAGATAGTAAAGTTGAGATTCATAATTTGAGATAGTTATTGTTGCTTGGTGCCTAACTATATTGTTTCTTTTATAATATTAGAATATCTTTCAAAGATAGTCAAGATCTTTTTTTTTAGTAGTTAAAATTATTCTTATCTAAAAAAAACCAATAATATATTAAAATTTAAAAGAAATACAAAAAAATAAAACCATTTAATCTTTAATAAATAAATAAATCATAAAATATTATAAATAATAATAATAATGATAATATATACATATATATAATAAAAAAATTAAATAATTATATACAAATCTTATTAAGATTCTATTATATTTTGTACATATATTTGTATACACACACTCATATATATATATATACAAGTAATATAGATCTTTAAAAAATTAAAATAATTATTATAATATTAATAATAAAATAATTTTAATTTATTATTTATTATTATTGATTTTAAAGCTTCTTAATGGATTTGAAAGGTGAAATAAGTGCAAAAGTAAATCATTAAAAGCTTACAACTTAGAAAAATTTTAAAAATAAATTTAAAAATAAATATAATTTAAATAATATGTAGAAGTTTAAAATCTAATACTATATTTTTTAGACTTAGAGGTGTACCAATTATATTTCAATACACAATGCACATTATCTTTTATAAGTTATTTTATACTTTGGTCTAAGTTATTTAGATAGTGTCTTTAACTTTATTTTTTAAAATATAAAAATAAAAATAAAGAAATAAAAAATATGCATATATAATAAATTTATTTTTATTAAAATTAGAAATATTAGATTATATAGAAAGTTTTAATTGTATATATATACATATCAATCTAAAATATTAATATGTGTGTATGTGTGTGTATATATATATATAATGTTCTTTTAAAATTAATTATACACAATATTAATATAATTACTAGTTTTTAAAATTTAATTATTTCACTTAAAAAATCAATTGTAAATAAAAAAATATTTCAAATATTTATAAGATCTAATATCAATTCAGATTTCTATTGACATATATTTGTGTATGTGTTTTTTTGAATCATCCAAGTTCTAAATTTTATTTTTAATAGAATATAAGATAAAATATTATTTATAGTAAATATTTTATTTGAAATAATTATAGTTTTTATTTGGTATATTTAAAATATTTAGAAAGTAATTACAAAGCTTATAATAGTAATAAAATACTATTTTTTTAAGAATAAAATTATACTTCTTTTATATAATTGCACTTCAAGTGAGTTTATATACAAATCATAAACAATTATAAAATATATTATATTAGCTTGTGTTTTAAAAAATCCTAGCATCACTTAAACAATGTATTTCTTTTGTTAACTTTTGCATCAAAAACTCAAACCTAAAAATTGTTCTCAAATGAATAGTTTACACAAAAACAATTTTGTATTAAAAACAAATACCAGTTTAGACTCAACAATATTAGCTGCCACAAATGTTACAGACTTGCAATTATGCATCAATCATGTTTATTAAAATAAGCTCACTCATTTTTAATAATTTGATTTACAATTACGAAAAAAGAGTTGTTTAAAATTCTCCTTTCATTAATGGACATATTACATTACCAGAAAACCAAGCTTTCGTTTCCTCAAACAGTTTGAACTCAATAGTACAGTTGAACTCGTTGGTGAGCAATTTTGATGGTCTCAAATGCAAAAATAATCTGAAGTACAATCGATGTCTGTATTTGCAAGGCAAAAGGCAGAAAAGAATGAATCCAAGAGAACTATACAGGGAGTGGCTAAACCCACTGACCCTACTGACTCTGTTTTGTTTTAGAATTTAAGTTTTCTGATAGGAGGCCCATGTCAGAATGGTCATCCAGTGTAAGTCTACATGAGTCAAGCTGTGGGGAGAAGAAGCTCCTCCTGCCAACACTTGACTACAGCTACAGAGATCATGGTGTCGATCGACCAGGACAGACCACCAGGAGGCCACAACTTCTGTGAACCTGGCGGTGACGGTGAGCCTGGTTGTTGCATCACGGACATTAAATTTAGTTGAAAGCCCGGAGAATAAGGCCCAAGTTGATGGAATGTGGTGATTTGGTGCGACTAACAGAGGGGCTGTCAGTGATGGGCTGAAAGAGGCTTCGGAGACGAGAAAACACCTAACTATGACTGGATTATCATGCGGCAAAAGTTTCTAAGTGCCCTGCGACTACGTCTGAGCCTCTTCAATAGCTGTCTTCGTTTGAGCCGATGATTAATTCTGAGTTGAAGTGGCTGGAGCATGTTGCATAATCAAGCACCCTCTCAGAAAGGCTCCAATGGTGGCTTGCGCATGTCAGTATCCAAAGGTAGGCCGTGCCCTAGTCTAAGGTGAATGTCGTAGTGTGACAGAAAAAATTCGTCAGAGGGATTCATGACAAGTCATGGCAGACTCTTCCGGTACCCACGGTTGCTGAATGTTTCGCTGCGAGAGAGCCCAGATCGCTGCCATAAATTTGCCTTAGGCTTCGGAGAGGTTCCCAGCTCAATGCTCCTCCGAAGGATCTGCCGCATTGCCTGGGCCAGATCTGCTGCAGGGTCTTGTCGCGTGAAGGTGTTGAACTTGAAGCAGATTTTCATATGAGCACCGAGAGCACTCTTCATTGAGGTTTCAGGACCCATGCGCATTCTCTCTTCCTTAACAGCCTCCCCGCAGAGACCGCACACGAGACGACCGCAGAACACGGCCTTCATTCGGGCAACATAACCCGGGGTGCACTCTTCTGTTAGCCCACAGCACTCACACTTGGACATGTACTCTTGCTTCACCTCTGGCTCCTCCTTTACGGAAGTCACTGAGGGCACCTTAAACGAGAACTTGGAAAGGCTCTCCACAATCTCAGCAAGATCGGGCTCCGGCTGTGACCTAATCCGAATGGGATGTTCCTTGAAGCTCTGCGACTTGACAAACCTCTTCGGTCTGACAAAAGTGCAGACCGAGCTCATGACTTCTACCTGTGCGGTGCACATGATGGCCAATAGCTTTTGCCTCGCAACAAAGCGAACTGGTCTGATGGAGAATGATTCAGCCTGTACCAGATGTCGAGCCTGAAAGGTTGCTATGTCTCAGTTCCGAACGTTTCTCGACTGCGTGATTCAAACAACGAAAACCGTTAATATTACTTAACATTTATGTCAAGAGAAGACAGTTGATCCTGCGAGTTCAATTGATCATGTGTATACTCCATCAACACTGAACTGAGCTTGCTTCAGGAACTCCTAGCTACTTGCTACGGTAAGTAGCACACAAATGTCGACAACACATGACAGGTCTAATCCGAACTAGACAAGACGGCCTACGACGCTCTCAACCAGTGTATCTCCATCACCACCACCATCTCAGCAACCAACAACCGGCGCTGCGGCGATGAGATCCACTTCTTCCATCGTTCCCATACCAATGCAGCACCATACACATCCCCTTCCTAATTTGCAAACTATCCTCTCAAACTCACCGTTCACAGACATGAAACAACCTCTTGTTCGGAAAACAGTGTCATCACTCATACGACCACGCCTGGATTCCCTAAGCGGATTCAACCCTGCAAAGACCCCACCAATCCATGGCTTCATGCCAGGAAACAAACCCCTGAACGCTGAAAAACTCTTACAATGAATCCTTGTCCGTGACAAACGCTCCCCATCGTGGCCCCGGAAGCAAGACCCTAGGTGCACTACCCTAAGGCAGTCGGCGAACTGCGCAGCGCAAGGCTTTAGTAGACAGCAACATGTTCCCCCGAGCAGCGGAAAGCTCATCCAGCCTCCCAAGCTCCTGCCTTCGCGATTCGCCACATGGGCGTGTCAGACGCAAGACTAAAGCCAGTGGCTGACCAGCATCTGTCTATTGCAAACACCGCCAATGTCCCAACGCGAGACCGGCGGTCGCACCAATTGGCCGCGGCCATTTGAGATCATGGGACTCCAGGTATCTGGGCTGCAGGGCCCAAGTCTCTGCTGAGTGCCGGAATTTCGTCTCAGAATCTGCGTCCGTGGGAGAAAAGGATTTGCATCGCATCGTCCACGTCGGGGGAAGGGCTGCTGGAGTACCTCCTACCTGGCTCCCTTGCCCCGCGGGGTACCCCTACCACTTTGGCGTGGCTTTTTCCTGGTGCACCGATACTTTTTGGCCAACTTTAGCGCTGGCAATGGCGCCAACTTTTGCCCTCGATCTGGCGTCAGTTTTAGGGGCTGCTGCGCGCGAGCTTCAAATTTCCCTCCACTTGGGCACCCTCTCGCCAACGGAAACACTCGGAAAAACATGGAATTTTGTTTTATTACTAAAAACATTATCAGTAATTAAAAAAATTCAATAACTTTATATTTTGTATTTTAATTTATATTTTAATTTATATTATATTTGTATTATGAAATTTTAAAATTTTAAAATATTAGTATATTAATAGAATATATATAAAAATTAAATCAAGTAATATAGTGTTATTTAAAAATATAAAGTTTTTTAATGTAATTTTTTTAAAAAAATATAATATGTAATTATTCAATTTGCAATATTATTTTTTTTTGTGCTTTTAATTTTTTGATTTATTATATTTATTTTTAGAAATATTTTAAAGTTATTATTTGATAATATAATACCATTTATAAATCTAAAAGATAGATAATTATATATAAATTAAAATAATTATTATCTAATTAATATCTTATATTTAATTTTATATAGAAATAAGACTAAAAAAAATATTCATTCTATGAATGTATTTACTAATCATTACTTGATATATGAATAGGTTTTTACATTCACATCTCTTTTTTGATTTATTATTTTATAAAGTTAATTAGATAATTAGAGCCATAATTGTTGCATGAGTTTAACAAAAAAATCAAAATTAAATTGTATCAAATAATTAGATATTATGACTTCTACTACATCTTTAATTTGTAATATATATTATAGCTTTAATTAATATAAGATCTAGTAGCTTGTTTTTATTACAAACTAGACAATCAAAAATAATTTCTAAATAAATTGAAATTGTGCACTTATTGGAAATAAAATTGATTCTATATGATTAAATTTTGAAAAGCACAAAATTTATTTAAATTAATAAGATAACATATTACTGTGAATATTAAAATGACTTTAAAAAATACAAAATATACCTAAATAATCTTTAGATGTCTAACTTATTCTTCTTTACTAAGTAGCAAGAAATAATTTTTGAACCACATAGTATTATGATGGATACAAAGATACTATCATTAATAATAAATATTATTTTTAATTATTATTTATATCTTATTTATTTATTCTTACTTAAAATATGTATTATATATATATATATATATATATATATATATCTCTCTAATATTTAAAAAAATATATAGCATATATAGATTTTTTTTTTTTTTTTTTTTTTTTTTTTCTTTCTTAATTATATTCAAATTTAACAAGTCATTCAATGGATTTTAATTTTTTTTAAATACTACTTTGGTATTCTAAATTTTAAAGATTTAGGTTTATTATTAAGAATTATTTTTAAAATTCTATTATAACTATTTTTAATTTATATATGATATATTTTATTATCTAAAATCAAAGTTGTATTATAATTTTTTTTACAAGCCACTTTAATTAAATTTTTAACATATATATATATATATATATATATATATATACACACACACACACATACACATATACACACATATATCTTTTTGTTCTTTTCTAATAATAAATTGTAAGTTTTCTCTACAATAATTCTTTTTCATTACTTTATCTTGAATTTATATCAACATAGCAACAAAAACTAAAAACAAAAAAATAAAATAAATAAACAAATTTTTTTATAGAATAAATTTTATCAAGTTAGAAAAAAGCATTTTCACAACCTTCTTTTCTAAAAGTAATCAATCATATATCAAATATAAAAATCATCTATTTCTTTAAATTATAGTTTAATTAATTTTTCTCTTCAGATCTATATTATAAAAAATATATTCTTTTGTAATATCGTTCTTTTGGTATAAAAAAATTACAGTTGATTTTTAAAATCTGATTTTATTTGATAATCCTTAATGCTTTATTTTACTTTATTTGCCTAAAAGACTTGGAACCAAAGCACTGCTCTTCACAATAAACTTTATATTAATAAATATAAAGAAAAAATTTAGTTGGTTTTTGACTTATATCAAAAATAATTATTATATGATTTTCATTTTCTTTCTAACACTCCTTTGCCTTTGATTACTCTTTTAGAAAACATAAGAATAAATCAAAGCATGGAAAATATATTCAACAAATAAATTGACCTTATGTCAAAACACATGTCTTCTCAAGAAAATATCTCATGACACCTAGACATAATATATATGAACAAATAAACAACCTAAAAAAAGAAAAAAATCTAAATCTAAATTCTATCATCAGTCTGCTAATGTTGTTGGTTGCGAAGGTGTTGAGTAATTTGTCTCAACAGTAGGAACAAAGGATAAGTTTGAACGTTGAATCGTCGACTATATGCGTACTCTTTACTACATACTGTACAGATATCATTTCTTTTTGTACATAACAGCTGCAGTATTGCTTCAACTATTTACCCCACTAACTGTGCTTCTAGGTGCTGATCAGTTCGAGGTTGATGACACATTATGTGATACATACGGCATTACTATTGTTCTGAATTTCGTGATCCTGACTGGATATCATGTGTAATATGAAAGAGACTATGGCGTTTCTGCAGTTTACTTGATAATCGCTTCCCTGTGTTTTTTCTTCCCACACGAAGCCACCATGACATGCTTCCCATCGGCAATTCTTTCGCACCAGTGCGTGATGCCATGACTGCCGCGATCCAAAATCACACCGACACTCTGTGGTTGGCTTCATTCCATGCATTCGTCGAGAAGTGCAAACCAACGAAAGATATCTCGATTTGATAACCGTTGATCCCTTTCAACACTTACCTACGTTATGTCTACTATGATTCTCGACTCGCCCCATCCATAGTCGAATTCAGGTGGCGACTTAGTGTCAATTGATATGATGTAGAAGTCCGGCAGAAGCAAGACATTTCACGAGAACAGCATGAAACCTTCAGGGGAAAATGTTGCATGCATCAATGTCAGCTTAGACGCGCATACTCAAAATTTAATACACACTGGGTTCTGCGTTGATGGTACACAAGTATATGACTTCTGCAAGGTAGCCCTAAGCTTCTGGCTAAAGAATTGTAAATCTAACTCGTGGACCCCTCTGCAATGGAAAAGCTTCCAGGTTAAATGCGAGCGTCACGTCACGTTTACTATACAAAAGCATGAATGACAGGAGCAGGTTTCATGTTAAAAGTACAATTCACCTCCGTTGGCATCACAACCTGCAGCTGCGTGAAAACCAATGCGACTATGACTGGTCATTGAGCGAAATTAACAGGGACCACAAAGAATCACCTATGGAGCAGCCACATTCAAACTCTTAAGCGGAATCGTCGAGGATTGATAGTTGAGCCCAAAGCAGCGGGGAAGCCCTCATCGTCGCCGCTTCGGGGGTCATGTTCAGCGCGTCCGCGAGCATCCGACTCACCTTCCGCATAGAGGGCCGCTTGTATCCCTTGTCAGACAAACACATCTGCACTACCTTACACAACGCTACTAGTTCCTGGGCATTGTGCGACTTCAGCTCGGGATCAACCAGATGCAACATCAACTTCGGCTCGGACAAATATCTTTCCGCCCAATTCACCAGGTTCTCCTGTTCTGGCTCACAATACGGAGGCCGGCCACTGATCGTTTGCAATATAAACACGCCGAAGTCGTACATGTTGCCCTCAAACCCAGGGCAGTGTCGGTCTGAGCCATCCCATTCTTCCGAGTATCCATCGCTCACCTTACACCCCATCCAGCTATTGCACCTATGAAGCTTTTGGTCTTGTTTGGGATTGCCTGCACTCATCCTCGCAATGCCGAAATTGGCGATCTTAGCGGCATATTCGTCCGTGAGGTAGATAGCGTTAGCGTCGAAGTTCAAGTGGCTGCAAGGCGGGGTCAGGTCGTGATGCATGTACTCGAGCCCGTAGGCGGCTCCCATGATGACGCGCATTCGAGTCGGCCAGTCCAGATGCTCCATCTCCTTGGGATTGTGAAGATGGTCCGAGAGAGTACCACTCGAGGCATACTCGAAAACAAGCATGCGCGTGAAGGGCTCCTCTTCGACACAGTAACCCATCAAATTTACAAGATGCTTGTGCTTCATGCGTGTTAACCCCTCCACTTTGCGGCGGAAGGAGTGCTCGTATTCTGGCGACCAGTTCGCGGCGCACACCCGGATGCTCGTCACCGCGATCTCAGTGCCATCGGCGAGAGTTCCTTTGTACAGGAACCCGTCAGGTGAGGACCCGATTATGTTGCTGAAATCCTCACACGCGGCTTCAAGCTCTTCTCGTTTCAGCAGAGGGCATGTGGTGTGGAAAGAAGACTGGTGGCTCCGTCCTCCGCTCTTCCAGGGCGACTCGGGAACCAGAACGGTATGTCTACGATGGTGCACACGACGAATCATGAACACCAACACCACGATTGCCACGGACAAAGCCACGGTAGTCACAATCAGAAGCGCGTTTATCCACACCACGGCATTTGCACTGGCGTCGGCTGGCGGCAGGGGAAGCGCTCGCATGTCACTGGCGGGAAGTGTCTCATTAGAGCTAGACTCCTCACCAAGGCGGAGGACTCCCAAGAATGTACCGCCAACTCTGCCGGAAACCAGCGCAATGGACAATGACCAAACGAGTGCCCCGACCAACATCTCTTTCATGATGCAGAACCTTCTCACGTCGTCGCTGGGCAGACACCCCCTGAGCACCCTGACTAATGCAACAGAACTGTAAGAGCGCTGGCAGTCGTGATCATAAACACAGCCATAACGAGCTTTCCCTCTGGTCGTTCCTTCTATCCCCTTCACCTCTCGTCCTTCGGGGTGCAGAACCAGGAGAAAACACTGAAAAAACCATGATCGTCAATCTTGCCTGCTTCCAGAGAACGTTGACATATGTGCGAGTAACGTTTCAATAACCACCTACAGAAAAATTTCAATCACCCCAGACTTGGTATGAAGCGTACAATGCCCACAACGACACAACTAAAAACTGGAGCACTCTGATTCTCGGGAGCTGCCTGGTTCCGTCACAGCTCCAACGCGTTCCAGTTAGTTCCACCCACGCACATGCTCTCTGCAGACCTGCACCCATGTACATGCTCTCTGCATACCTGCACCCATGCCCAGCGGTCCTCCGGTCGGACAAGTCGCACGAGTCCAACCAACCTATCTAATGACGCTCGCCACAGCAGAGTGTGTGTGCTGCTACGGACACGCCGCGACGTGGCGAGACAGCGCAGGGATGGTGCATGGACCTGAAGGGGCCCGGGGCCAATTGATAATACCAAGTGAGATCTAGCCCGTCGGAATAGGCGGTGGATGAGCATGTGATGTGAGTAAGGCACGAGAGAAAAATGGGGGCAAGTTACTGCGACTGCCAGCTTTCCGCTACTGCTCCTCGCGTCTTCCCAGTACAGATTGATTAACTGGGTCCTCGTCGGTCGTTGTCTGCGGAGGGAAGTAACCTCGATAGAGTCGACCAAAATAGTGAATGAAAGCTCCGTGGTGCAGGTATCCTCCTCGATGCCAACTGCAAGTGCTCCCTCTACCCCCACTATCTTCTCGCTCTTGTGGCAGTTAATAGCAAATCATCCACTGGCACAGTCCCTCAGGCGCTCCCTCGAACCGTATCCCTGGAGCATTACAAACCTTGTGATCGACATGTTTATAGCATCATGCATATTGTGGAGAACAATTGAAGCATGAGAAATTCGTCTACCTTTATTTACTATTCTTCTTTTGGAAAACAAGTGGCAACCCAAACCTTCGAATCGCACTTCCGTCAAACTAACCGGAAGATCTTTTTCAACCTT
Organism: Physcomitrellopsis africana; assembly: GCA_036785485.1. Classification (NCBI taxonomy): domain Eukaryota; kingdom Viridiplantae; phylum Streptophyta; class Bryopsida; order Funariales; family Funariaceae; genus Physcomitrellopsis; species Physcomitrellopsis africana. Next base: position 70,843 of record JAWRVF010001171.1, on the reverse strand, counting down.
CAAACTTTCTTTGAATTACCTGCTTTGGATCCCGAAGCTAACACTGTGATTCATTGCTCGAAGCTTGTCGAATATGTGTTTACTTGAAATATCCTTCGATCTTGAATGGTCGAGTATTCTCGCACACTCGGAAAATCTGTCAGGCCCTCGTACTTAAATACATCCCCATGTATGAAATAAACTAAAAATTTCTGGTGCTTTGTTAAAAACTATCTATCCGACTAGATTCGACAGTAACTACACGGCTAATTTTGCAGATCCTCGCTGGTTCTACTCACTAAAGATCTGCAAGACCTGTCACACCAGATCTGCCCGTACTTGTGCTTCAATAATCATATCAAACAACTCCCGTAAACATTTCCATTCCGTAAACACACACACTAAATTACATTACAACTCGAGCAAATTACTGTACCTGCACGGGTGCGAACAATAGGAATGAACACAAGATACGAATGAAAACGCGACATTTTTCCAGTGTAAAATCTGTGCCTTGAGAGAGTACACAGCGGGAGCCAATTGGATGAGATGTTCTAGAACCCTGAGGCAGCGCCGGTGAATGCGGTGGACTGATCCACAGTTGGGGTGATGAGGGGACCCATGTCTCGCAACCTTCGGCGAGGCTGCCTCCCTGTTAACTCTGTGGGATGATCTTCGGTTGCTGCAGCTGCTACTGCTGTGTTGGGTTTTGGTCTCGGAATGGCCGCTGACACAGGAAGCTCCAGAGCAAGGGGTTTAAAATCCACGGTGAAATGCCTGACATTAGCAAGCTCCTTTGCTGGCTGGTGCTTGCAGACTGGCTGGCACACACAGCATGCAGAGCCCCAGTGGTTTTTTTTAGCCTCGAGCTTGATTTCCGTGATGCTCTTAAGCCATCGCAGGATGGTTCCAAACACACGAAAAGCCAACGCCGAAACAACCACCACCACCACAAACAACAACAACAACAAACAAACAAACAAACAAACAAAAGCAATGGAAAACAGCTTTTAGAAAGGTTCCTCATAATTTTCTGGAATGTGAAGGAATTGGTTCTGTGAGCAGCAGTTTGGTTTGTTGTGGCAAAAGCACTTCCATGGTAACTAATGACAGGAAAAAAGATGGAACCAGACAAGTCATGCAGAAAGACATGATGCTTTTGTCTTTGATTTGTTGTAGTTTTTTTCTTTTTGTTTAAATTGTTGCAGTTCTTTGATACTTGGGTGGATGAAATGCATGAGTTGTGTGCATGTGTATATACATTTTATGTGTATATAACTACTAAAATTATAACTACTTGATTGTTTTGGTTTCATTTTATATTTATTCTTATCAATGTAGTTGGTTTCCAGACCACCTCGTTCAATTATTATTTTTATAATATTCTGGATTTTTTTTTTTACATCTAAAAATTACAACGCTTATCCAATATGGATTCATTGACTAGAGAGATATTCATACACATGATGTAAGACTTAATTTTCCTTAATTTCATTGAATAACTGAAACGTATTTTTAATAATTTTTTTATTTATCAACAAAATATATACCGTAATTTGAATAATAACCAAACAAAACTCAAATAAGACATAAATGCTCATGGTTTTTTTAATGTAAATGTTCCAACTTAACAACCAACATTTATTGCAAAATAGGAAACTTTTTTTTTTCACCAAATATTTGTAAATTACAATAAAATATGTAAATATTGATACTTTGACAAATATTTATACTTATATATATATATATATATATATATATATATTATAAATTATAATATCTTATTATTTATTTTGTATGAAATACTTATATTAGTTTCTTTGAGGTTTAATAAAACAACATATAGACTAGGCAAAATTTTAAAATTTACCATTTCAAGTATAAAAATATATAAAATATATAAAAATATTACTGAATATATATTTTAATAATTCAAATATTGATATCATAATTATATAATTTATAATTAAATAAATATTGATAAGTTACAAAGATAAAATAATATGTATCTATTTATTTATATAAATATGTTGTGTATATTTTAATTTGTTTGTGTTAACTATGGTTTTATTGGATAATACATTGTCATTTAAAAGTTAAAGCAAAGTTTGGATATGTTATTAACCTATTGCAAAACTATTTATATATAATTTAAATAAAATATTTGATTGGGACAAACTTGGGTTGGTTGAAACAAACTCGGGCTCAGATTAAATAGAATAAAAAATTCAGTTATTCTTACAAATAACACTTATTACTTATACTTAAAAAAACGGATTATATATCAGTATCTTCAAACTTTAGTGTGTACATTTTTTACAATTAGAAAAGAACCCACAATAGTAAAATGCTTATTGAGATGATATTTAATTTTTTAAATTAGTAATCAAATTCATGTAGAATTACATATTTAGTAATATCAAGTCTAATCAACCCTACAATGTTTTGTGTTCAAAGGAAATTTTAGGGCTATTCTAGTTCTTGTCAACATATCTTCTACTTCCACACGTTTATTGATTTTTATTATTATTATTATACCATTTCTTATTATCATCCTCATCACAATTTTTTCGTTTTCTTCCATTGAATGCTCAACTTAGAGATCATATACATTATCTCAGAACTATATGTTCTACCGACATGACCTGTTTGTCGGTGATAACTGCATCCTTGACAAGCAATGCCTGCACAACTCAAGCATGGAATCTGAACTCAAGCAGGTGAGATACGGAGCCACTTTTCCCATAATGCACACTCTGATTGTGGCCTTAGTAAGTAGCCGCATGGAATGTCTATCGATCGATCCACTTATCTATCCATAAAATAATCTATCAGTAGCCATTGTCTACCATAAGTGTGTGTGGACAATGCACAAGTCACATATGAATTGACCCCACATGGTGCAGCTTTCAGAAGCTATGGTGCAAGAGAACTGGGACTATGCAGTTCCTCTTCATCGTGGAGAATCTAGAAGTCTACTCAGAGAGAAGCTAGCTCTGAATCCTGACTGCATTGTTTCTGCGAACCTCTTTGGAAGGGTTGATTCCACGCACCAGTTTTTGTTGTTTTGCAATAGGTGTTTCATTCTGAGTGGTAGTTTAGAGTATGGATTTGTTTGCACATACATTGGATGGCCGGTTCAGCAATCGGCACCAAGGATCCGTCTCCAACTCCGTCACTGAAGCCAATCCTTGTCGACAAATGAATGTTGGTTGTTTGAATGCCGAGTGTCACAAGCCACAGCCCATCCTGTTCCAGATGGGTCAGAACAAGGCCCACATATTTAGATCTGAAACATCGTTAGTCCAGTTTTTGACCTATACGACCTTCGTTGTCTCGTACACACGACAGCTAGCACATTCAAGCACTGCGTAACGGTTTCTAAATTTAGAATCGTAAAATTGTTGCACCAGTGTGTCCCACATAAGTTTACTTTCTATCTCTTACTCATTACCGCTACATATAGCATACTTTCACATATAAAAATAAGTTTGAATATGTTCACGTCGGTAATATGAACATTGATACTAGAGTAAGATTTGCACTTACTATATTTGTTTACTCTTCTTGTAGTATGCTTGGGTGCAGGAACCATATTACAGACATTTGCGCAACATCCCTCAGATCTATCTCGAAGGTGGAATGCCAGCGAAAAAAGCACGTGATGGCTTGCAATGAAGACCCTTGTAAGGAATTAAAAATGGTATACTATGGTACAGAGAATCTAGAGACAATGCTTCTACGCAGTATGAGCTGCTTCGACGTCAACTCATCATCCCGCTGTAACTAGTAATGTCACCACGCTAGATTAAAAGGCTACTTTACCCTGACAGGAAAAGAGAAACTTCTCCAGTGTCACTCTCCTACAAGCAAATGAGCTACAAAATGAATGTGTTCTCAAATCTGCGTGTTAAGTCGAGCTAATCACAATAATTAATAGGATGCTATCTTGCTAGGATACATGGTATGTTCTTCATCTTAGTAAAATCGGCCAAGTGTTTGTGCCATTCCTCGGAATTAGATTACAGTTCCATCCTTGATGATCCCGTTCTTCTCGATCACCGTCACTCCTGTTTTGATGTAAAAGCCAAGCTCTGGTCTTGAAGCTTCTTGGACGTTCTGCAGCCAGTCCAACCATATGCCACATTTCATTTTACTCCAACAGTGAACTACGTCGAACACCAGAATCAGAAACCTTTTGGCAGTGCAGATAAAATCTCGACATAAGTGACAGGAGCAAAATCTTACGTCAGTGTTGGCGATGACAACATTCTTGCCGATCCGGGCATTCTTATCGATTATGCAGTTTCTGATTCTGGAATTTTCACCAACTCCTAGGGGAATCTTTCCATTCCTCAACATATCTGCAACTTCCTTCTTGGTCTCGTAAAAATCAGCTCCCATCATCATTGTATCCTGATAGTCAAGTGGCTCAGGAAATAAGTCTCATAACATTGTATGACATAAAAATTTCTCGAAAATACATAAATTCTGCGTAGACAGAGCAAACGTACATGAAATCAGGTTTTTTTTTCTTTTTTTCTCTTTTTTTTTTTCTTTTTTTGCTTCGGTACTCAAACAACATCTCACCTTCAAGACAGAATCGGACTCCAGACGAGATCGAATACCAACAATTGAATGCTCCACACTGCATTTTTTGAGGAAGCATCCGTGGGAAATAATTGAATCCTTGACCTGCGCTTTCAAAACTCAATCAGGGTCGTGCAGCCGCATTCTCCACAAAGCCGAATTAGTTATTTTAAGACACTACTGGCATCGGAATATCAATAGTAGAGTGAGATAAACCAAGTAATATAGAATAACAATATTTAAGTATGATTAATCCTCAGCTCTCCGAAAGTATTGGACTGCCTGGACATAGTTCAAGTCGATCTTAAACGCATATTCCTAGAAGATGCAGGCAATTACTTGTCAACCAAGTATGCTATTGCAAACTGTTCATGCGCATGGAAGAAAATGGGTACCATGCATTGCTCAATTGATGTCGGGGGAAGATATCGAGGCGATGTGAAGATTGGCTTAGCAGCATCGTAAAAGCTGAACTGGGGCGGCTGCAGATAGACACACACACGCACACACATTGAACAATTTTTCTAAACCAACTCGAGAACCAAACCATCTGAAATACAGCAACAGTCAGTCTTCAATCACAGCACTGGAATACACATCAATGACGAAGGATCACACCTGGGCAGTAAGAGCTAAATTGGCATCGAAGAAAGACTTTATGGTTCCAATATCTTCCCAGTAAGAGTTGAACAAATATGCCTGTAATAAACGGAAAGGAGTTACTGGATCCTCTCTTCTAGAAAGTTAGTAACCTAATAAGAGTTGAAGTGTTGATTTTACTGCGAATTGGATGTATGTCTAACAAGGGTTCTTGCTTTAATCTGAAATGAAAAAATTACTGAAGCGGGAGCTCACTACGTCAATGGCAACCTACTTATTTTAAATTTAGATATCTGGGTCTCTCAGAAGAACAAACTTATGCTTCACGAAGGAATACCTGGACATTGAACTCCTTAGCTGAAGCAGGAATGATTTCTGAACCGAAGTCGTTGGCAGTTGGGTATCTCCATCTGCAGTAATCAAACAAGTCTTAGTCTAAGGATGATACATTCTTTACTTTAAATTCATCGAAACCAGCATTACCGGCAAGTAATTAATCATCCATCTACCCTATGCTCCGAGAGATCAGAATACTCCACATTCGTCTACAATAACCACATTTTGGACCTAGTCAGCTCAAAAAAGTATAGATGTTTCTATTGTAGCTTCAGATCGACTTAGGTTCTGTTGATAATCTGCCAAGTGCTGCGTACCTTAGAAGCTTCATAAGAACGTCCTTCTTGAATACATAAATACCCATAGATGCAATATAGGGCTTCTCTGCAGCTTCCTCGGGGGACAATCCCAACACTGTTGTATCTACTTGCTGCGAAACATCACCTCCAGTTAGGAGACTTGAACTCCTCTAATGCAACGCGTCCTGTACTTGAATATAACATATAGCATACGCACGGTGCGAAATAACACCGAAAGCTGGGTCATGCAAACTTGAATTTCCAGGTTCATGAAGTGTGGGCATTCGAAGTGGTGCACAATTAATTCATAGATATTCATCACGAGAACTTACCATTCTTTTCAGATCACCACCCTTTGGTTTCTCACTGAAACTCATAACTCGTCCCTCACGGTCAATCTTCATCAATCCGTAGTCTGAAGCACGACTGCATCGCAGATTGTAAACGAGAAACATTAGATCATCGAAGCACCCAAGTCAAATCAGTGACTTAATGGCTAATAGCTATCGTAGTTTTCGCATGATAGAATATTCCAATGAGTACTTGAAAATAATTGCGGGAGCAGAGAAGCTAATACAGGAGGGAGACAGAGAAGAATGAATAGATTCAGACTCTTGTGGAGAAATTCTTAATTGAACTGCAGTTAATTATCTCTTTTTCATCTTCCAAACTTAAATAGTGACGAGTATATCAGGAGTACTAAGTGTACCTGTCATCCATGGGTACGCAGGAGATTGTGATATCAGCACCACTATCCCTATGCTTCTGTTAAATGAAAAATACAAAACAATATCAGACTTCCTGTAGCCAGCCATCAACTTGACCCCGGCCAGAATTCCGGAATCCCAGGACCCAGTAACCAATCACTTGAGCATTGACATCTCTGTTGAAAATCGAGCAGCAGATATTGAAAAAAGTTGAAAATGGGACACAGTCAAACATAAGTTTGAAGATTTACCTGAACAAAGTCCATGTAGTCCATACGATAAAGATGATCTCCGGACAAGATTACAACGTCCTCTACAACTTTATTCTTCGCATCCTACAATAATCAACAGGTAAAGATGATGAATATTTACAGTTTGTGGATCAAACCTTTGAATCGCAAGAATTCTGTGATTTGAGTGCAGCTAGACTAAAATTGGGAGGGAGCGTACCTCAAACAACCACAAGTACTGCCTAACAGCATCAGCTGTTCCTTGAAACCAATCAGCTCCTCTGTCACCGGGAGTCTGGGTAGCTGCCAAAACCTCCACAAAACCATCGCCAAAGTTGATTTTGCCGAAGTTATAGGTGCGAGCAAGATGACGGTTAAGAGAAGTGGAGTTGAATTGAGTAAGAATGAAAACTTTGTTGATTCCGCTATTGATGCAGTTACTCATGGGCACATCAATTAACCGGTAGCCACCTCCAATGGGCACCTGAAACACATACGAAGATACAATCACGAGTTTTCACTAATCAGGATTCACTCACACTGTCAATAAAATTATAATGAGTTTTTAACTCTCTATGCGATCAGTTTGTTTTCAAACAAGGATCAACAAATTGAAGAGGACAAAGCATCAGCGAAGAGTCTGCTAACACAAATTCTAGCATGTGTAAGGGGCTTACAGCAGGTTTGGCACGTCTTTTTGTAAGAGGATACAAACGCGTTCCAGCCCCACCACCAAGGATAATTGATAGAACCGTTCTCGGATCGACTCGCTTCTCCTCCTCCGTATCCACCTGCCAGACAGAAACATCTCATTTAGTACTCTACATACAATTTTTGTAGATGCGCTCAACGATTTTTTATTTTTACTTTTATTTTTATTTTTAATCTCCGACTTGACGACGAATCGCGGACTGGTAATTGACCGCAAGCTCTATAGATTCCTGATTAAATTTCAACAAGTAGAGATGAAGCATTCGTTAGCACTTATCCCGTGACCATATTCACACCAGCGGTTATGGTGTACAGCTATTTTTCAAATATTCAAGTGGACAAGCAGTTAACCAAGGAGCGTGATCCCAACGAAGAAACAGAGAGACAGAATGAACCCTTCAAGTCTTAATAAACAGAACCTAAGTCGATCTGAAGCTACAAAAGTCACAAGTCTACGACGTCTTGTACTCACATTCTAATCGGCAACGGGCTTGGTAACTAAAAATTTGTCCTACACTTACGATGGTGTTTTCAACCGGTCGGGGCTCCATCAAGACGGACGAAACTTTAAGAGTGTGCTTGGAGGCATTCCGGTGTTTGAGAGGAGCTAATGGCAACCACGCCTGGGCTTTCAGGGACGATGCAAGCTTCTTCCCGCAGAATGCAGACCGGGGCAGCGAAGGAACAGGGGCCACATTCTGCTGCTGCCATGTGCGGCCACAGCCTTCCTGGGAACTCTTAACAGAGCAGCAACTAGTGGACACCCACGCTGTCCCTGCCGCCATCTCAAAACAATAGACAATTGTCGAAGCTCCAAGTCCCGAACCTAAAACTCACCCTCACTCCTTTTGAAACGTCGCAACTCGACGTCCAAATCCCAAAATCTTCTACATTACCATCTCGATACACTCCAATGCACTCCAGAATCACAGAAACCAATGCGCCCGTTTACTGGCAACTCTCAATAATCTCTCACACTACTCTACATTCACAACTCGGGCAATGGGAGACTGAAGAGAGCTGCAGAGGGAAATGCAGGCTGCACTCTGCTTGACAAGAATGATGATCCAGCTCGCACACAAGAATTTGACGAGGGGTTGGGGCGACTGGAATCATTCATCGAGAGCTTGAGAAGCTCATTTTTATTCTCTCCCTCTCCCTCTCTTCTTTTTCTTTGGTGGGCAGAGGAGTTCAGTGGTTCCTGTGGTGGCAACGAATTCTCTTCCTCGGTACTCTCACACTGGGCTCCCAACTAACATCCAAATTTGCATGCTGCGTCAGAGTCAGCGAATCAGTCATCAACCCTGGGCCGAATCAACTGCGAGCGTCCACGGCCACGGATCTGCATCGGTTACTTCGACTTTAGAGAAAGGACGCACGGGCTTCCTCTCCGCTTCACTAACCCTCCACCCTTCCAATTCCAGCCTTTTCCTTTTCCCCACCATTGTTTTACTTTTAACTTGCGCCCTCCAGCTAACTTCACCTCGTCGTTCGCTCGTTGGCAATGAACGTCAACCGCTCCAGATCCATCAATCTTCGCATGTTGTCGAACCTGCCCGATACATGGTGCTGCCTTTTCTTTTTTGTCTTCACCAGCCATTTTGAACATCCAGCATATGTACCTCTAATGTGGCTTTCAGTCCTTTAACCATTACAATAACGTCGAACTCAACGCTTCGTTGCCGAGTGTGTGTGTGTGTGTGTATGTATGTGAATGTTTGTGTATTTGTGTGTATATGTGTGTGAGTACTCTCTTCGCAGGCAAACTTACGTCCACCAGTTTGTACTAACAAGCGACCCGTTTGAGTGGCAACTTTATTTTATTGGCCCATGCACTCCATTCCGCCTGTGTGCCATTTTCATGAACTTGCCACACGCCAGAGCTCTTGAGCCACGCCATTCGCGGCAACGAAACTCTCTGCGAGTCCTCCAAATGTTTGAAGGAGACGACGACGACGAAGGCGACGAAGACGAAAATAATCCTCCTCCGTTCAGAATGCTTGTTAGTATTATTCGAACATGTACGTGAACCATACCAGCTGCTCGACAGAAAGTTATATTCCAACCACCAGGAAAAAGTGTTCTGTCCATCATTATGTAGCTTTCATCCATTATTCGCTTCGTAGAGGACCACTCCACCATTCTGTGACCCCGTTGGAGTACCCTAAATTAAAGTGAACTCAGATTTTTTATGGTGCAAATGAATGCGAAGAACACAGTGTTTCGGAGATTCTGTAATGTTGTTATGAGAATACTTTCGTGTGAGAGACCCGGAGGGATTTATTAGTCTAAACTATGTGACACGATCTGGTGCTTTAAACCATTAAGTATTCATGTGTACGGTGCATTATTGAATGACTACTTTCTGTTGTTCGAATTGTTTCTTGACGATTAATTTCCACGAGTCCAGCACTTAAACGATTTAGATGCAAAAATAGATGAAAAACGTGTAGCTTTTATTGAATGAATGAGACGGCACCAGGGTGCTATGAATTGAGCGGTTATAGGAGTGGCAGGGGTGATAGGTGCCTGGGCACGCCGTGGCGATGACGCGTTGTGGCGGAGGAGGTGGTGAACTCTTGAACCCGGTTTGACGACGACGATTGTGGACCTCGAAGGCAGAGAAATGCAACTTGCAGGGCGACAGAATGCAAAGCACGAGGTGCTTAATTTGATACCATCTCTGGCATACAGAAGGGAGGAGGTGAGCACAAAAAGGCTGACCGAATGGAGGGGAGAGGGCAGGCTTTGCGAACTGGCACCCGAGATTTGCTACCATCTGCAACACGCACCTCTCCCGAATCTTCTCATGGCTCTCATCCATTTGCCGGTATTTGCACATCTTTCCTCACCTTACATCGGATATTTGACAGATAGATGTAAGCTGCGTGGGATTTCATTCGCGTATTCCGGCATTCTGGAAGAAAGTAATAATGATAAATATACAAATGAAAATAAAAAACAGAAAAGAGAGGAAATGTTGTCGCTGTTGATCGCGTGCCTCGATAAGATTGGATGAAATTCTAGCAATTTGTAATGAGGCGCTGTAGGCAAGTTCAGGCGTCGATTGGAGCCTCTGCTCCGATGAGGAGCGAAGCAACGTGTCGCGGGTAGTTGTCAACTCTTGTTTGTCGTCAGGGTCCGAGGATTCGACAAGCTCGCTTGGATATTTCTCGCACCGTTTGTAGGCCACTCGTGACGCTCGGTCAGTGTACCCACTTCGTCCCCATTATTGGCTTCTGGGATTTTCTTCAGCGCCAGTACAAATCTATGGTCGGAATCGATGTGCGAAGGCGAGTGTCGACCGTTGCATTCCCGCGCGATTAATGATTTCTATGTAGTATGAATCAATCATCTCCATTTGCCGTTCCTGATTTTTACTTCATTAGGGGTGGGGTCACCAGAAAGGCAGGGAAACGGGGGAGCTGCTTGGCACTGAGGTGCGGAGGCGAAGGCTATAGTAGGCCGGGGGCACCGGCGTTTGACCAACCTGGGCAAGTTGGAGGTAAAGGTGAGGAAAGGGAATGGAATGCTCATGCGAGAGAGTAAGAGTGTGAGTCAGGCACTGTTGCACTGTGCTCGTGTGTATTGCAATTGGTTTGCGAGGGACGCCATTCTGATTCCTCCCATTTTCAATCTCCACCTCTGCGCGTCGCCTGAGGTGCCGCATCGCCGGTTTCTTCTCCCATGGAGTGGGTCCATTCCGGACCCACCTCACCACTTGAATGGTCTCTTTGGATGAATTATGATCCATCCATTGATGGATGTGTGGATCACTGCATCTCCGCCTCTCCTGCTAACACGCAATTTTCTGACGCGCTTGGTGTTATGTTTCTTTTCAATATTATTTTTCGTTTACTGTGTGTAAATATATATATATATATATATATATATATATGTATGTATATGTATATATATACACATACATACATACATAATTGAAATGTGCAAGTATTTTGATCCAATGTTTTGTTTTCTACAGTATACTTCCATAAATATACGTTGTAGACATAAACATGTGTTGTTCAGCATGGAAGTAATTTAAGTGACTGTAATTTATTTATTTATTGCTTTAGAAATTCTTTTTTATCTTGTATACATTTTCAGTGGCATAAGTGATTGGCTGTTGTAATTAAAATGTATTTTTTTAAGGTATTTGTAATTTTTTTGCAATTCATTTGTTCTATATTGATATTAGAATAGAAATTGAAGGAGACTAAGACATGATTAGAGCCAAAACAAGTACCTATGCAAACAACACAATTATAAAAGCCTTTAGTTTCTTTTTAATTTTGTTTGTCTCTATTTCTTATGTACTCTAATTAATAATGAAAAAATATATAAAATAAGTAAAAAACTAAATACTAATATTAAATTTTATTAATTAACACCATTGTAAAAACCATCAATTCTATTTGGTCAAAAAATAAACTAATTTACATATACTATGTACTTCCTATAGACAAAAAATTATACCCTTCTTCCTTATTTGTTTTATCTCAATATTAATAATTTCATTATATAAAAGATAAGAAGTTAATCTTATATTTGGTATTATTGTTAAAAAACAAAAAATTAATAGAAAAATTTGTTAAATTAAAATTACTATTGGTTTATTATTTTAAAAATTAAAAATATTATTTAAAGAATAAATTTAAAATTTTGAAAAAAAAAATCTATGGCTTATTTTTTAAAAGTATTTAATTATAAGATAAATATGCCAAGTAGATGTCACAATTATAATTTATTATAATTAGAATTAATAAGTATAATTTTAGTGGTCTAATATTATAATTAAAAATAAATTAAAAAAACTTATATAAAAATAATCATAGAAATTAATTCAATGAATGTCTTTTTACCTAATTTATTGAATGCATCCTAATGTAGCCAAAAAAGATCTTTTGTTAGTTTCTACTTAAGATCAATACAAAAATACTTGCCAATTTTAAAAAGGCTAGAAAAGAAACATATTAGATTTTTTTCTTTGGTTAAATTACCTTCATTTGGCAGCCATATTAGAAATAATTTAAAAATGGATATAAATAAAATAAAAATAAATTTTATTACTAATGAATAAACTACTATATATTCTATTAAGAGTTCATACACTAATAAATAAACTACTATATATTCTATTAATTGCAAAAGACTAAACAATTTTTTTGTAGATTATCTATTCTCTTGTAATTTTTTAATAAATATTCAATTTTTTGAGAGAAACACAAACTTCATTCTTGCAATAGAATCTAAGATACCAAAAAGTATACCAATAATAATACCTACCAAATTGATCAAAATTCTAAGTTTTAATATTAAAAATAATTTGAATTATAAAAATAAAAATGATAGAAGATTGAAAAAAAAAATTATAATAATTATTTAAATATAATTATTTAAGTTTCATTGTCTAACCTTCTAAATAGTAGAAGTTTTAACTATAATTCAAATTAACATATCCTACAAAATTCAACCACAGAAAATTGATGATGGAATCAATAACTATATAGTAATTTTAGTTAAAAAAAGCTTTCAAATAAGAAATAAAATTTTAATAGTAAGATTAATATAAGGCAAAAAAATCCTAATATGATTTGCTATAAATATTAATAACTAAGATGTTTTAGCAACACATGTACTAATGCTTATACTTCAAAGTATTATATTAACATTTGTAATAATTATAAATAAAATAAACTTATTATTAGAAAATATAATATATCCAAATTATATAAATTTCTAAAATTAAATATTATACTTATTTATTTAAATAAGAATATAAAATCTAAATTTATATTGAATTATATTAAATAATTATAATTTTATATAAACTTTATAATATAATATTTAGAAGTTGATTAATGGCTATATTAATCCAATAGTATCTAATATTAATATTAATGACTAATTATTAAAATATACTAATCTTAATAAAATTAGTCATACAAAAAATTATAATTATAAAAAATTATAATTAGATGTCATATTAAAAAAATCAATAAAAATGTATTACATTAAAAGATCTTTTCAATATAATCATATCATTTTTATTAATAATATTTTTATGTTAAAAGAATATAATTTTTTTTTAAAATATAAAAGTGTAATTACAAAAGAGTTTAAACCAAACCACCTGACTATTTTAATAATGTTAAGTAAAATTTTCTGTAACAAGCAAGAAAAAAAATTTAATCAATAAATTCTACTTTTAACTTATTGGAAGATTCAACCAAATTAAAAGTTAATATACATATTAATTGACTATTCTATTTAGCATTCTTAAAATTTATTTTTATTATGAATTAATTTTTTAAAAAAACAAATAGAATAAAAAATCTATACAATCAATTCAATGTCACAGATAAAAGATTTATTTTAATAATTATCTAATTAATATGGATATGTAGAGGTAAATAAAAATAAATTAATTTGATAATATCTTATAGAATAGCTTTTTAGAAGCTTCGTAGATGCGGTTTCATCTTTATATATATCTATAGGTGATTGGTAGGTTAGAAACTTGGCCAACAAGTTCACCATGTGTTGCACATGTTGGTAGCTTGAGGTACAAGCTAAGTATATGGTGCACATATAGGAAACTTGTCTTGTAAGTTTGACATATTGTCGTATTGTAACACATTTATTTCGTGAAAAACATGAACAATAGTGATTTCTATTTAATATTCAAATATCTTAGTTCAATAGGAACTTAAGATACTTAAGAAAGGTTTTATAAAAGCCTCTTAGATTATTTCTTTGTTTTAATAGCTAATAGATAAAAGTTAGTTATTAAATTTTCTTTTTAGATTATAGAAACTCTTTCATTGCTTTTAAAAAGCCATAAGTTAATAAAAATAAGATAGAGGAGATAAATAATTAATATGGTTGAAAGTAGGATTAAATTGAAGGCAAGATTAAGCTTAAAAATCCTTAGAATAAGTTAGATTGATACCTGCGGGTCGACCGTGTATGGAATAGGGTCAAAATCAGACCTCTAGTCACAAAAACGGCCACCAAGGGCAAGGAGTTGGATCATTTGAAGTTTGATAATTAGGATTAGAGAGTTTACTTCAAGTTCGTTCTAAGGATATTAGCCTTATTTCTGTAGAGTTTGGGAGGACTTAGCAAGTGCTATCTAAAGTCAAGGTTTGTATTAGAAGTTAAGTTTTTATGCAATAAAGTTAAGACTAGCACTTTTAGCTATTGTGTGGAATTGAAAATTGCATAGTGTGTGGATGATTGAGTGTTTGAAGATTGAATAAAAATTTGTAACAATCTAATGGTATAATCAAGACCTATTTGATCTTTAGTATAAAGAGGTACTAGAAATTGGCAGTTTAGGGTTGCTTAAGATTTCTATGATATTTAAAGATCTACTATTTGAATCAGGGTGAAATTTGGCACAATATTAAAAGACTTAAAGGAAAAGCTACACACCAAATTTTAGCTGAAGTTAATAGTTGAAGAAGGAGAATTTTCCATTGAGATGTCTGCATCAACCTTCAAGTTGACGGCCAAGTCACATTAGTACAAGTTTTGGTTGATTTTCCACAAATTATATGTTGGATTGGCTTGAAACTTTTTGGATATATAGAAGACTTATATTTGCATTTGTATGCAAAGTTTCATATCAAATTGACAGTTAGATTAAAAGTTATAGCTTATTGAAATTCAGTGAATAAGGTTAGGATTTGTAAAGAGAAATCTAGTTGCTTGATTGTGACAAGTAACAAAGCAATTGGGATTTATATGTAGATGAAGTTATAAAGAAGAGTGTTTTTAAGCACTTTGTATTGACTGAAGTACTCTCATATTAGTATTCAATCATATTCTTCTTATACGGATGAAATATGTTAAGGATTCTTGGATATTTGTGAATTGCAACTTCACCTTCTACAGCCAGGTACCCGACGCATTTTCAAATAGGACTACACGTCATATGACAACATATCTTGCAAATTGAACACGTGTTAGAAGTCCTATAGAATATTGCCATGTAACTATTAAATAGATAGTATGAATAGAGACAAGAGTGAAGCCTTCTTTATTCTTGTTAACGCTTTTTTTATATTTAGTCTTATTTCAAGAATCTCTAATTTTCTTATCTTTGGCAATAGCCATTTTAGTTTTAATATTATTCTATCTTTGAATGATTTTCTATTCTTTGAAGTGATATGAAAATATATTGATATTTTGTTCTTTTATGATTCATATCCTTGACAGTTTGGCAAGAATGAAGATTCATTATTCTTATTTTGTGTTTAAAAAGTAACTGGATTATCCCACTTTTATTATTGTATTTGAAGGTTGCAAACTATCCACCTTTAAACTAACATTCTTTGCTTTATAACCTTAATTTTTTTTTCCTAAAAGAGAGTAGATCACCTCCTTTTATAGAGATTTTTATTTGATATTAGAGGTTGCAAATTATCCTCCTCTAATTAAAATTATAGAGTTATTAAGTTGTCTAAGATGAAAAGAAAGATCATAGATGCTACACTTAGCAAAAGTAAGAATGGATTTGCAACTATTACAAATCTTCAGGAGCTTGTGAACACTCTTAGGATGAAAATTTCACAAATCACTAATGCCAATCATGGAATCATTATTCCTACATCTATAGAAGTAGTCTAGAGGCTATGCCAAGAAACTGTATAATTGAGGGAAGCAAGTAAATTGGCATCACAATTAAATCTAGAAAATCTTGCTGTACAAGTATAAAGGAGGCAAAAATTAGTATGCTTGAGAATTTTGATGGAAGACGATCAAAATTTCCAAGATTTTTACAATAAGTCAAACTATATCTAAGGTTGCATTCTTTCCAATATTCTAATAGATTTATTTAAGTTAGATTCATAGGCGCACTTTTATCTAGAAGTGCTCTTTTTTTATTTGTATCTTTTATAGAAAAAGATTCACGACTCTTTTATGATTTAAATTCATTCTTTAAAGTATTTACAATCACATTTGGAAAAAATGATTGAAAGAAGATAGTAGAGACCAAATTCTTATCTTTACAATAAGGATCATGGTCAACTATAATATATGTTGCAAAATTCCAAAACTTGGCTTGCAATATGGAGTGGAATGACAAAGCCCTTATCAATCAATTTTGTTATAGATTGAAGAATAACGTCAAAGATTTGTTACTAATAATATCAAAAGTAAATTCTTTCAAATAATTTATTACTCAAGCTATTGCATGGAACAATTAATTATTTGAAAGGTGTTAGGAATATAGATTTAGCTGGAGAAGAATAAATATATTATGACAATAATTCTTAAGTTTCAGAAACTTATTTGACTAAGCCAAAATTAATACAACTTGATGTGATACATTTTAAACCTCTCAGTGAATAAAAAAAGATTCAACGTTGTCAAAAGGATTTGTGCTTATATTGTAGAGAAACTAAGCTCATTGCTCAATATTATCCAAAGAAGCAATGCAATCATAAAATGAAGAGTATAGCTACTAAAGAAGAGAATGTGTCAAGAAATGAGTTTCTCCAACTATAATAGGGACCATGCAACTGGAATCATATGCAAGCTCTTATAAAGGTTTTATTTTCTTCTTAGATCTTTCACCTTGTTTTAGTATAGATGTATTTTTACGACCTAAAAATCACAAAGTCTTTATTTTATTAGATTCAAGATCCTCAACTTGTTTCATAGACAAAGACTTTGTCAAAAAATAAGAAATATCTCTAGTCAAAAAAAATAAATCCATGCACATGGAAATCATAGATGGTCGTTTGTTGTCTTTTGAAAATATTATCCATGAAACTGCTCTTTTAGATGTAGTAACTAAAGGATATTATAGCAAAGTAATATTTAATATATTTAGATCTTTTTTCAATTCAATTATTTTAAAATTATTATAATTAAAAAAATATAATCCTCAAATAGATTAAACTTCTTGTAACCTTGATTTTTCTTATAGTTTAATCCAAAAATCTATTAGTCAAGTGGACATATATAATTTTAATACATCCAAATCCTTATTGATAGGTGCAAAAACTTTCATACATGTGATAAAAAAAAAGATCATCTTTTGTTATATACACCATATCTATTTTTGATGTTGAAAAGACTCCAAGTGGTATTCCTAACTAGTATCATGATGTTTAAGACGTTTTTTAAAAAAAAAACATAGATATTCTTCCAAAGCATTGACTTTATGATTATTCATTCAATTTTTAAGAAGGAACTCTATCACTATTTGGACCAATCTATAATTTATCATAGAAAGAGTTGGCTACATTGAAGGAATATATTGATAAAAATTTAGCTAAAAACTTCATATGCCATTCAAAATTTTCAACAAAAGCTTCTATCTTATTTCTGAGAAAAAAGACGGATTGTTGCGAATCTATATAACTATCTTGTATGAGACCACGTAACTATCTTATATTTATAATTGCTCTTCCTAACCTCCGGAAATACGATAAGTCCATGACCAATCCTCGTGGGCTTTCTCTCCACACATCCGTTGTCGTATTGCATGCTTTTCTATCTGAGAATATATTAGGTATCTGGCTATGAAAAATTCTCTTGAAAATTATTGATAAAACTCCAACAAGTAATTTGTCTTTAATAAAAAGGACAAATAATATAATAATCTTACAAAGAAGAAATTATATAGATAAACCTTCTTATATTCAATTAGATTTGTACAAAAAAGATTCAAATTTCTACAAAAATCCTTCAAAACTTTATTCACTTGCAAAGACTTATTTCTTCTCGATTTATAGAGTCCAATAACTCTTGATTTGACTATTCAATTTCTATAAAATTTTCTTCAAAGTTTAGAAAATCCTCTTAAGTTTTACCACAAAGAAGAATCAACCATAAATTTGTTTCTGATCGTCCAATATCTCAAAATCCCTAGCACGTGCTTAAAATCCTAGCTCACAGACATCTGAGCACTATTTTCCTTATATCTCACAAATCCAAAATCTTAATGCCATAAAATTTTTGTACATAGTCTTGTGACATAAATATGTACACTTTTAAAATTTTTGAGCCAAAAATCTAACAAATTGCCTAAGATATAGCTCAAAATATAACCACTAGTTAAGCGGGGTCAGTCACTACCCTTAGCTTACAAACATTGATATCAACTCCCAATATATCCTTTATTCTAGCTTGGATTTTATCAAGCTATACATAAAAAGTGTTGCCAAGAAAGTGCTTTTTCCAATTGCAGTTGCCAATTGTCTATTGCTCTCTATACGTGCGCGTTATGCTTAAAAGAATGACAGTAGATAGAATTTCAACATCCTAACTTTGAGTGCCTAAAACTCTTTCATAAAAAGTCCAAATTATGCAAGATTTGCACCAAAACCATATCCAAAAACTCAAACTTGCTGATCCTAGCCTTTGATGTTCAATTTCCTTTGAAAAACAAACCCTAATTCCTAATAAACCCTCGAACAGCCTCCTTGAAGCCCATTAGGCATGATTTTGGCCAATAGGAATAGAGACTTCTATCATCCATCACCATTCATTCACATGGATGGCCTAACTACCCCCTTTCAGACTAAAAATCCCTTTCTAATCATTTTTGTTATAAGATTTACATAATATGTATTCTAAAAACCAAATAAAAGAAATAAATAAGATCTTAAGGATCACCAATGTCTAACAAAGGTGACTTAAGATATACAAAAGTTATTATCAATATAAAATCAACTTCAAAATCACTATAAAAAAAGAAAGAAATAAGGTTGTATAAACCTCAATAAGAGTCTTTTTAATGGATCCTTTCTAAACTAACAACCTAATCACATTTTATAACCAATGAAATCCACTATTATAGCTTTCACTTAACTGTATAATAAATTGTACATTAAATTTATATGTACAATTTTTTTATATGGTAACCAAACCATAATACGACAATGTCATTTAGTCCAATTGTCATCTAGACCAGGTCGTAACATCAAGAACTTAACAAGTCACCATTAGTGATAGATATTCTTTACTTTTGATTTCAAGACTTTTTTATTAACTCAATCAAATAAAAGTCTATACAAAAATAGATCTATGATGAACATACAACTTGATCCACATTAAAAAAGGTGATGAATAAAAAATTATATTTCAAACTAGGTATGGGCATTTCAAATATAATGTCTTCTCTTTTAGACTTATTAATGCACTAGCTGCTTTTTAACATCTTATGAATGAAGTTTTTTATATATTTCTTGATAATTTTATTATCTACTATTTAAACAATATTTTGATCTATTTTAAAAATAAAAAAGAACATAAACTTCATGTTTATCGTATATTATAAAAATTTAGAGATGTAGGATTATATGCCAAGATAGAAAAGTATGTATTTCACACTACTCAAGTTGATTTTTTAAAATACATCATTTTGAATGATGGTCGAAAGATAGATCCTAAAAAAGTCTAAATAATCTTAAATTAGAAGATTCGAAAAATAATAAAGGATGCATAATACTTTTTGAAATTTGGCAATTACTATCAAATTTTTATCAATAACTTTTTTCAAATTGTAGCTCCACTTGCATGTTTAACTTGCAAGGACAAACTTGAGTAGAATAAAAAAATAAAAGTATTATTTGAAGCTTTGAAAATAATTTTTATTTTTGCACCAATCTTGTAATGGGTTGACTTTTCTAAGATATTTTTTTATAGAAACACAGGCATCAGATTTTGTTTTGGATATGGTATTATTATAAATAGAAGCAGATAATAAATTCCATCTAATAATTTTATATTCTAAGAAATTTTCAATAACAAAGATCAACTACAAAATCTATGATAAAAAACTTCTTACAATTATGGATTCTTTTCAAGAATGGCATCACTATCTAAAAGACACTTTTAATTCAATCAGTGTATATATAGATTATAAAAATCTTAAGTACTTTATATCATCATGCATATTTAATTATCGTCAGGCTTGTTGGAACATATCTTTGTTAAGATTTAAGTTCATAATTACTCATCAATCAGAAAAATAATAAAGTTTGTTTGATATCCTTTCTAGATATTCTTATCTTATAGCAAAAAAATAAAATTTAGCTCTTGATTAACAAAAAATAATTATCAAAGAATAATTATCAAAGAATAATTATCAAAAAATAATTATCAAAAAATAATTATCAAAGAATAATTCATCTAAGTCTCATGATATTTTCAAATTTAAGTTTAAAAACAATCTATTCTATTTTGAAAGATACTTATATATTTAAAAAGGTGAAATATGACTACATGCTTTTGTAGCTTACCATAACTTTTGTACAGTATGATATTTTGGATATAACAAGACTTTTGAGCTAATATCAAGAGATTTTTTGAGCTAATATCAAGAGATTTTTGGAACAAGTAAATCAAATTTTGGAGCAATATTTGAGATGTATCATCAACTATCATTAAGATGATTAGATAATTCTTTTTCTATTAGCAAAATTTACTTGTTATAATTTGATAGATTCTTTTATTCAATAAATTCTATTTTTTGTCAATTATAATTATCATCTACGACTTGATACTTTGACTTTTCAAAAGTTGATAATCTTATGGGAGAAGATTTGGCTAATCAGTTGTCTAAGCTACATATAACAATGAAGGCATAATTAAAAGAATCTCAAAAACGACAAAAGATCAATGTATATGTCTATCACAAGAAACAACATCAATTCTATATGAATAATAAGATATGATTACTTCATCATAATATTAAGATTATTGTAAGCTTAGATCATTTTCGATTTGTAAATAGATTAATCTAGTTACTTATCAATTATACCTACCAAAATCTATGAAGATCCATCTTGTATTCTACATGTCATTGCTCGAGTCATATAAAACAATGGATATACAAGGAAAAAAACAAATGCCACCTCCTTCTAAAAAAATTGATAATAATGAAGAATTTAAGGTGGAAGATGTCTTAGATTTAAGACGGTATTAAAATTGATTGAAATATCTTCTATATTAGCGCACATATGATATTAGTCAATATACATAGGAGCCATCTAAGAATCTAGGAAATGCAACAACAAAAGTCAATGCATTTTAATCACGACATCTATCAAAATCAAAATGAAAAATTAATAAAATCCTTGCTATAAATCAAAGTGAGTTCAATAGAAATTTTATTCTATCTTATATCATTGTTTACTATTCTTTTGAATTTTTTAATATTAGAGAGATGGAAAATTAACAACGAGCAAATTCAGCTCAAGAGCTATTGTTTGTTGACTTATTAGACGAGATACCACAACTATCACAACCTTTAAGATGACAAAATAGAAATGGAAATCCTTAAGAACAACATATTCTTTGTTGGATTGATGGTGAGATCCAGCGTGTTTTGTATCACAACCTTGGAAGACACTCTAGGTGTTTGTTAATACTTTTAAAGATAGCAACTACTCTTGATGGTATTTTAAATGTTTTTTTTGAAGAAAGTTGTGAAGGCCTCAACAATGATCAAATATTAGGGTGGTCCTCCCGCCTTACTATAGAACACTATCGATGGTTGAGAGGACTTATTAACTACTTTCAAAGAGAACAAAGATCAGAATATGTGACAAATACAATTTGGAGCATCTTAGACTTCTTTAACATATAATCATTGCTCATCATAGAATTCGCTCCTAGAAGGGGGGATAATGTCACGGACATAAGATTTATTTCAATAATTATTTAATTAATATGGACAGATAGAGATAAGTAAAAATAGGTTAATTTAATAATATCTTATAGAACATGTAAATTGAACATATAAATTATCTTATAAATTGAATATATACTGGAGGTCCTATAGAACTCCGCCATGTAGTTATTAAGTAGATAATATAAATTAAGATAAGAATAAAGTCTTCTTTATTCTTGTCAATACCTTTCATATTCCTAGTCTTTTTTCAAGCTTACTTTGTATACAATCTTACTTGAATGTTTATAGTTAAATTAAGCTAAAGCAAAGGATGAATGAATTTTTACATATGAATATTATAACACAATTTTTATTATGTAAGCATATTAATATAGAATTAGTATACAAAAATAAATTTGTATAGAAATCATCTAATGTAACCATATTAAAAAAAAATACTACTTTAGAAGATAGGAATATTAATTAAAAAATATAATAAAAAAAATAAAAGAATAAAAAACTTTAAAAAAAATAATTTCATTTATAGCTTATTATTTTTTTAAACTAAAAGGGTTTTTCTACTTAAAAGCCCATTTTAAAAGGCTATAGCTTAAAAGCCTTAATACTATTCCTTACTTAGAAAAAAAAAAAAAAAAAAAAAAAAAAAAAAAACACTCTTTTAGAGCCTTGGCCTTTAGATATGATATAAAGTAAAAAGAGACCATGAATTAGATCATATTATTATTATTTTTTTATTACAAGTCTAAATATGTTAGCATATATCTTAATTTTAAAAAACTATAAGAAGTATAAAAAAATTGATTTCTTAATTTTTAAGAGTTGTTTTGAGCAATTTTTTTATGACTTCTTAATTTTTTTTCTTAAAACTACCTTTTGAAATTGGTCCAATAGAAATTTTAGAAAATAATACTATTAATGCCATGTAGGAAAAAAATGCATTCCATTTCATCTTTTCTTTTTAGAATCTTTGGATTGATTTTTCTAAACATAAAGCTAACTTAATAAAACTTTTTAATTTTAGTTGATCATCTTGTCTTCTAAATATAAAGACCTCTTAAGTATCACCTTTTAGCATTTTTTATACCAAAATACAAACAAATTTTTTTCTACTTGGTATGTAATTTAAAATAAAATAAGTAAAATATTATATGGTATTAAATTATATTTATATACTATTTGTCACTTTATTTTCATGTGATCTTTGTAATATATATATATATATATATATATATAAAGCATCTCATATTTTTATATAAGATTACATTTATCAAGTGTAGACAGAATATATATATTTGCTTTAGTTTAATGTAAAAGTTCCTCCATTATTATAAATATTATATTAACAATTGTCATGGTAGACCAACTAGGAAGTATATCCAAATAATAATATTATTAAGAATAAACTTATTAAATATTTTTGTTAACATGATAAAATCAGCCTCTAACAATTGCTTTTCTTTCTATAAAAAAATCCATTTATAATAAGATAAAACACAATAAAATTCATGAAAAAACATATAGAAAAATGAATACAAGAAAATATGAATACTTTTAAGGATTAAAGAATTGAAGTGCTTTTGAGCCACTTTTTCTCTATTAATGCAGACAACAAAAACTTTTAATATTTAAAGGCTACAACTCTTGATATAAATAATGATATAAAACATATTGATACAATCATTAGATGTAAATATCTATGAATTTCTTTTTTTACATCAAATTGTGGTTATAAAAAATTATATGCAAAACTTATTTAGATTTATGTAGAAATCAGATGATGTATTGTAAATGTTTCAAAAACTTAATTTAGTTAATAATAAAAATGTCAAACAAAAGATTGGTTAGAGAAGTATCAATTTAAAATTCTATAACATGTATTCAATAACATATATATCCATTATGTAAATCAACATCTAAAACATCATAATACATCAAACATTAATGGTCGTAGATGTTGTGTCATCAACATAGCTGCATTTATATCCAAAGTCAGCACCTGCAAGCCAGGGCATCAATTTGACTACCATCAGAAACAAACGTGTTACCGCACAGGTACAGTTTCACAATCCGACCCGGGTATATGTGAATCCGGATATAGATCGCCAACTAGTCAGGTTATGATCAATGGTAGTTCTCGTTGACTGCCGGTGGTCGACGTCGCAACGTCCGTATGAACATACGCATCCGACGTAGCCGACGGGACAGAACTGGTTACGCATCTCATACCCTCCCAGCGCCGCGGTATCAGCAGGAAAAGGTGCTGTGTACGTCCCCATCGCCGACTAAAAGGACGTGCTGGGGCCTTGATTCGGCGACTGGAGGTGGCGACTGGTTGACGGCTGGGTGGATACCCTGGACCCGACGGGGCTCGTCGCCTAGGACTCATCGCCATGTGGCCCTGCCGGGGTGAGGGGGAGTGGTGTTTGAATCTGGCATGGGATGGAGCTCCCCCACATAAGAATGGAAACTATGGGTCCACCCGCGTGCACGTGGCCGATGCACGAATCCATCAAATTGTCTTCCGGCGAATGCTCGTGCGCACCTCAACCCCACCCCTCAATCTGCTCATCGTCTCTGGCCTCTCTCTCACCCCGCTCCTGAGCCATTCGCTGGATGGTGGCTCCATGGTTCGTGGGGAATGAAGCCGGCACTGGAGCAGTGAGGTCAGTGTAAGCGAAACCCGATCTTAATAATCTGGCCTGGGGTGAGATCATTGATTATGAGCGCCGTCGATGGTTGGAAGTTCGTTTACCGACTTTTGATGGGTGCTTGGCTCCGTTGTTCCTTGGTAGGATTTTTAAAAAGTTAGATGAGTTGAGTCGGTGGCTTTTGTAGGCCGACAGCGAGAGGCTCGGGGATTTAGGGTCTGGGTTTTGGGTTGTGAGCTCAGTTTCGGCTTTTGCGGCGTCATGGGGATTGGAGGGTTTTATTCTGTGTTGAGGATGTGGCGACGGCTTCGTAGGTTATCCACAATGTAGTGGAACGATACAGTGGGCAGAATGGTGGTGAGACTTCTGGTAGCTTAGGCTGCGAGATAAGGTCCCTCGTTCTATCTGCACATTCGATCGGTGTCTGCAGGGGTGGGGTTTCTGGTGTTTGAACCTTTCAACCAGTATGTCAGATGTTGAAAGGGTTATTGAGTTTGAATGTGTTGCAGGTATTATTTGTGACTGAAGTTGCGTAAGGAAGGCTGGTTTGCATAGTGACGATGAGTTTGTCTGTCACTCCGTTTATCTTATGATTGTTCACCAGTCTTCCCTTAAGTCTCACAGTGGGTTTTGAGTAGTCTCTTGGCGGTTGTTGATGAGTTTGGATTCTAGAAATGGTTCACTGCCATCTTCAGTGTTATTACTGTTTGACTCAGAATTCCCCGTTCTTTCAGATAGTTGTCTGCCCAGGTTATGATTCATTGTCAGAGTGAGAAATGGGTTTATTTGTGCATATACTACCGACATGTGGGGTTTTGCTGACCATGCGCTAGCTATAAGTCCTGATTGACTATATTTGTATTGGCTCACAACGGTGGTTGCCTTTTGTATTGATAGTTACTGGTAAGTTGGGTTGAATCTGCATTTGATACAGGAATGTGTTTCCACACTGCTCGCTGGTGTGAATGTTCTGCTGTGAACGTGCGTTTTTCTATTGCTTGAGGGAAATCATCCTCCAAGTGCTAGCTTAGGTCATGAAAGCAAAGAGCCCTTGTTGTGCGTTGGTACTATTTCAGTTGTACAATGCCAACGTTCACGACCACGGGATAAGTTTTGTGTACCTTCGAATGCCTTTTGGGTGGATTGTCTGCTCTTCGCTGGCATGAGCTCGCGCTGTAAATTTTTATTTTTTATGGGTTGAAGTGTGGAGAATGGCGTCGGGTACTAGGCTTGACAATTAGGCAAGCTTTCTGTGCAGATAGTTTTACTTCCACTTAATTTTTAGCTAAATTTTTCGGTGTCGCAGTGCATTTCTTCGTGGGATAGTCCGTGAGGTGGGTTATAGTTCCTGTTCTACTTTCCTGCTCTTGATCTGCAAGTTATGTTCCATAATATTTTTAGAGGAGTATCTTCTTTATGCGTGTAATTAGAGTCTTGAGGACTTCAAGATTCCGGTCGAGGGGAAGGCGTGAGTGTTGCAGATTTTTGTCATCAGTTTAGGAGTGTAAAAGGGGGTTAATAATTTCAAAGAAAATTTGGTGACTTTGGTTTCAGTGAGATATGTATGATGTTTAGGGTGTTGTTAGTCTTGCGCTATGAATTTCGGCACCATATCATCCTCAGCTTCCTATTTCCGTTCAATTTCCTGGAGAGTTCTTCTGTTTGCATTTCTTTATGATTTAAATTTTAAAATAATACATAATGACATTTCTGTGTACGTGGCGCTGGATTCAGTCTGAGTTGGGGTTTGACGCGACTGTCGGTGTTTGATGTTCATCTGTTGCTGATCTCCGATTACATGGAGCTATAGCCCCCTGCCAATTGAATCATGACCACTTTCTCCTCTTACGAGGTAACTTCAACCCCTCCGATCGGCACATCCATTACTCCTACTAATTCGAGTAGTCCTCGATGGAGGATTATTTTCCAAAGGAATTGCAAGCCAAAGACGTTGAGGAGTCGGAACTCAAGGTTTAGGTCCCAACAAGGATCAGGTCCACGACTTGCGGACCATTTAACCAGTCTTTGGCAACGAAGGCCTAGCTTAGATAGGAAGGACGCTAGTAAACCCCGGCAGATTCGAGGTTCAGGTAGAGACAACAGGCAAGGTGGTGCTAAAGGTTGGCACGTCTCAGCGTTTGGAGGCATAGACATGCTTGTGAATTCTAGCTTTATGGCGAATGTACAGGCCAATATGGTGCCGATGGCTGTGATTGTGGCGCTTGGAAGTCTGATTCTTACAATTATTCTTCTATTGGGCCTCGCGTAAGCTTCCCTGTCACTACATCACTCAGACCCGAAGGATTTCTTCAATTCTGCTCTGGTTTTCCAACTAGCGGATGGTGCTCAAGCTCTCCGGACGCAGTATACATAGTGTCCAAGCTTTTTGCGAAAGTGCTATCCCTTTGAAGTTTTACTGGCTAGTTGTTTTTGACAGGATACTCTGCCACCCGCTGTGGATTGTGAAATGGACGCAGAAACTTCAGCCACATGTTACGTATCTTAAACCCACACAAGGTAAACATCATCTCATATTTCCGACCATGTTTCACATCATTGCGGTAGTTTTTAAGATACAGCACGTAGGTTGTGGGATCTGATCAACCCTGTCTTTTCTGCTCTACAATTTCAACGTAACGTAACTCAACGTTTTTATTTTTTATTTTTTGGTGAGAAGTGCAGCTACTAGGTGGATGTTTCTTACTTGGGATTCAGGGGTTCAGCTGGGTACGTCTTGTCCGGGCGAACATAGTTTACTTATTCGTGGAAAGTTATTGTAGTCTGTTCATGAGCTTCGGGGAATTAATATCTCATCGTAACGATAGTGCAGAAAAACTCGTTGCTTTAACTCTTGATGACGGCCCCCATGCACACATCACACCTCAGGTACATCTTCTCACCTTTTGGTAGCATTATTTTTCTGAGCGGTGCTGTGGCTTATGATTCTGATGTTCAATTCCACTTCTTGAGTTTTGATTTTGAGCTTGCCTTATATGAAACAGTTGCTGGACATCCTAAAGGAGAATAACTGCAGGGCGACGTGGTTCCTGATTGGCAACCACATGGCGCGCTGCCCTCATGTAGTGGACCGTATTATTGCTGAAGGTATCTTTATCGGCCCTCTCCACTTTCTCACGACTTAGAACATTAGAGAAACAGCTCCCTGGTGTTGTT
Organism: Physcomitrellopsis africana; assembly: GCA_036785485.1. NCBI lineage: Eukaryota > Viridiplantae > Streptophyta > Bryopsida > Funariales > Funariaceae > Physcomitrellopsis > Physcomitrellopsis africana. Next base: position 42,913 of record JAWRVF010001171.1, on the reverse strand, counting down.
CCTAGTCATCAGTGAAGTTATGGGCCTTCAATCATGAATGCAAGCTCTTTGCAGTACCTATCTTAGAGACCCTGGACAGAGAGGTAACTCTCAGGGATAATGAGTTCAGGAATCACCATTTTGGTGCAGATTACGCTCTAGGCGCTTGTAGATCATGTGTCTGGAACTTACAGACGTTTGGATTGATGTAAGAGCAGGTCATGAAGTGGCGAATCATATGATGGCTGATGTTGCCAGTTGGACTCTTTCCAAGGTGTCATGACAGTTTCTCCTTCCATTTTGCTCATTATTTTTACTTCTTATGATTTGGACAGTCTGTCCAAGCAGATTGAGGGTGTGCTTACATGCATCAGCGGAAGTTGGTGAAGCGAAAGATCTTTCTTGCACGCTAATCAGTAATCGTTCCACCTCTTGTTTCGCTCAATACTTTCGGCATGAGCTCTGAGGTTTAAGAGTGGTTTTGTGTCATGTAAAGGAAGAGTTTGAGACGCAGCTCATTGAATGCGACAATCGTCTGAAGGATTACTTTCGTAGCAATTCCAGTGGTCAACCTCAGAAATGGTTCCGTCCAGTAAGCATTTTCTCAATCTCAACTCATTGACTACTTTCCATACTGAGAAATCTAGAAACTGAGGTTGCAGGGCAGTGGCTAATTCTTCATACTATCGCGAGCGTCTCATATATATATATATATATATATATATATATGTTTGTGGTGCTTTCAGGGACATGGTTTCTACAATATGCAGATTGTAAAGACTTGCAAAAAGCACGGCTATCGAGTTGCGTTGGGATCTCTGTATCCCATGGATCACATGTTCGAGCGACAAGCTCATCTCCTCGTAAAGATTCTGCTTTGGCGGGTTAGTGCCCATTCCAAATAGTGCTTCCGTATTGAATTAGTGAATTATATCACTGTATTTGCCCACATAGACATCATGGTGGTCTTCAAATACTGGAGCCTTCTTTGATAGGCGTAGTTTATTTTGCAGATCCATCCAGGAGCAGTCATTATACTACATGACCGTGTTCCTCAGTGGGCGCAAACTCCTCTGGTATTCATCTCAAGATGCAGAACAATGACTGAAAATCTTCAAATATTCGCATGTGTTTCAATCTGTCTCATGAGGATGGCTTTGAAGTTTATTTAAAATTATGTGGCAATATTGTTTATGCTTTGATTGGTGCAGGTCTTGCGCCTGCTTCTACCAGAGCTGAGGAAGCGTGGCTACCGAGTCGTAAGCCTCTCCGAACTTGAGGAGTCAGTGAGCAACCCAGAAATGAAGCGGGCCGACTAATATAACCATATCTACGTCACTTTTCACAAATCATTCTCGGGACTTTTTGAGGCAACTGTGACATAAAACCTTTGGAGCGAAGTCGTGCTCTTGGTGTAGAATATATCTTAATCCTTAAGTCTTGTGTCTTTTGAACCCAGTCTTTGTCAGATTCAGGAATGGCTTGGCATTGTATTCAGATTGGGGAACAATATTGCAAGTGGACAGTATACTGGACAGAGTTGATCAGCATCAGCATTTCCAAAGGCCCTCTCCAAAAGATGCTTTGTGGAGCCAATATCCCAAGAACATCCAAATGGCTGAAGTTAGGCTAACAGGTATTATGATACTAATTACCAACTGGTCTTTGTGGAACATGGCGTGTGTCAGCGTCTGTTGTCTGGTGTCGTGCTTAAGAGATAGATGACTACATTCTATGTGTGATCAGGGCACATCGAAGGTATCATGTGTTTCGGCAGGAGAGTTTAGGTGGTGAAAGAGAGTAGCATGTGAAATAAAGAGTTTTGCTTCGGACTTTTTGAAGTTGTACACTAACATGGTGATCATTGTCAAGTTCGTCATCTTGTAACTTTTTTATGAGTTGGTCAATTATAGCGTTTGCTTCAGCTCAGTGGTAGTATGCTACCTTGGTTCGCTGTTTAAATGCTCTGAAAGGAGTGTGTAGTATTCCAAGATAAGGACTTCGCTACACAGGTAATACTTTGAACATTTGCCTCTTTATTTCACAGATTTTTGAAATTCATCGAATCTCCTGTTCAGGTTTCTAGTCCCTGGTGAGGAGTGCGGCCTCACGTCGCTGACTTAGCACCTTCAGTGTAACAACTCCTTCATAGCAGATGTTCTTTCTGACCAATTACAAGTCATTGGCCGTCCTGGTGGTCATCTCTCATATTTATGTTAAACATATCTCAATGAATGGCATGCATTTAAACTTGAACCATGGCTCTCTCCGATTTTACAATAAATAAATAAATAAATATATTGATATTGGGTGTTAGTTGCAATTGTGTTTCTTTGTTTGTGATATGTTGAAAGTGCATTTATCAAGAAGTAATTACAAACTTTCAGATAGAATGAAGAATGACAATTGAGAAGTTTTTTAAATAATTTAGATCAAAATGTAATTGGGGTAAGGCAGAATTGGCATTACCTCCAGAATGAAGAAGAAAATAATGCCTTGTTTGCTACCTTATGTGTGTTCAATTTTTTTTAGTATTCTGATAGTATTATATCAATGTTTCTAGAAATTTTTTTATTAGAGTAATTATCTAAAAATTTAGATAATTACAGTAGTTATTTAGATAAATATTTAGATAATTACAGTAGTTATCTAAAAAATTTACATTTTTTAGATAACTAAATGTGTAAATAATTACAGTAATTATCTATAAATTTGTAAATTTTACAGTAGTTAAATAATTTTTACAGTAGTTAAATAATTTTACAGTAGTACAAATGTGTAAATTACAGTAGTTAAATAATTTTTACTATTATTTAACTAGATGTTAACAGATTACAGTAGTTATTTGTCTATTCCATATAGCAAAATTATTCCAAGAACATGCGCTTTGTAGAATCACATGCAATTATGATAGTCCAACTATTGTTTTATAAAGATTATAAACTATTAATCACAAATGTGATGATAATTTATACAAGTAATTTAGTTATGTCAAAAATAATTCTTGACATGTATAACCAAACTTATAACACAACCTTTTAGAAGATTACAAAATAATTTATTATCCTGATATTAATGTATTCTCAAAATTTTCTACCTCATTAAAATTGTTTTTTTTTTGGTATCTACATCTTCTAAAATAGTTGTAACCTTGCTTCAATGAATAAATCTATATTGATGCTTTTATGTTTAATATATGTTTTTATTTGACACAAAAAATTATTAAATATTTTAAAGTATTTATTATTTTGAATATTAAAATTTCTAATAATTATTAAAATATTTTGAGATTATTTAGTATTCCTATCTTGATAGATCCAAATTAATTTGTTTAATGTTTAAATGATTTGTATATATACAAATATATATATATATATATATATAAAGATTTAATGCTTTTTTTCCTATTTTTTTGTTGCTAATTACAATTTACAAGACTTCTATGTGAACTTCTCTATCAATTCAAAAACATAGAATTGTCTTCAACAAGTTTATATCACTTGCTACACCAGCTTGTGACCCCCTTGCCATTTTTATAGTGACTTGAGAGATCAAGACAAAAAAAAACAATAGATCTCAATACTATATTTTATGTGGTACAACAAGATTCAATTGTCCAAAATCAAAAACTTGTTATCATTTGGAGTTATTATCATCTTAAAAATATAGATTGTTCTAGAAAATTCCAAATGAGAAAAATAAAGCTCCTTATTATTATTTTTTTCTTGTGTGCAATGTATAAGAATGACCACATGTTCAAATTCCATAAGTTTTTAAGAAGACATTTTTCTCTATATAGCACATTTTAAATAAGTCACTTTTTATTGCTATCACTACTAGTGATCCATCAAATTTCATCCATACCTTTAAATCATGTTTCCTTTGATATTTAACATTGTACAATACAAACAGGATACTAACAAGATGTTGTAAACTCTATTACTTACTTCACGGTCTTTTTTTTATTTGTTTAACAAAAGAGTGCAAATTAAGAATTTGAGACCTAGGAAGCACAAATACACAAACCAAGCTTCTAGGAGCTTGTGTGAAAATTAATTATGAAGTTCTGACATCATCACCAAACATCACTCAACTTGCAATTGGAGGTCATCACAACATTAGGGTGCTTCTATTTGAGTAGACCATTGGTTTGAATCACCTTCACAACAAATCTTGAGATAATAATCAATATATTTAAAGAACCTTGTAGGGAGGATCCCTCTGTATCCGTAGAATCCTTCTTCATGAAAATTTGGAAGAATCCATGAAGGCGCATTTGAATTGGCATTTTTCTTCAGAGCATCAACTTTTTTTCGTAACTTGAATGCTTGTGTTGTGATGTTGAGTGAGGTTATATTATGATAGATTGAAGCCCAATGTGACAAATTATGTGGGTAAGCACAATTTGCAGCTTGCATGCAACCATCCTATCACCGCACATTGAGCAAATAAAGCAATAAGTATTCAGACTGTTGTTGTGTAGAATGGATAGGATTTATTGGCACTTTCATCCACTGGCAAGGTAGCATAATACAAAATTTAGACTTGGATATAGGATGTCCTATTTGATGGAATGACTTCTTTTTCTATTGTGGTGGGATTTGGTTCAAGGGGCATCACTATTGTGATGCCAATGTGGAGATTTGTGTATAAATGGTGGTGCTTGACTGTGATCTATGGGCAATATACAATAATCTGTTTTTTTGTTACAATTATTAAATATGATATTATGTCTTTCTTTTGCCATCTTTCTCTTTTGCCTTGCAATTTTTTAATATCCATACATTCATTTTTTGGTTTTTCTTTTTTTTCTTTTTTTTTTATTTTCCTTCCACCTTAACCTTGCATGCAATTTCCATCAAGAACAATAGAATTACAGTACTATTATTCATTACCTCAAAATTTATATATTCTTTTAATTTTTTAGCAAAAAAGAATTTACATTTAATGAATATATGCACATGCACCCCATCTCCTCTCCCTTGTTGAGCATGTAGAGCTTAATTGTAGGTTTGAAGTGACTTGGCTTTGAACTAGTGGAAGTATTTGATTAAGCATGTGTGCCAAAGAAGTATAGGGTAGTGAAGTACAAAGAATGTGGTGGTAGTCATTACAAGAAGACTGCATGTTATGGGGTGCTCTAAATGGAAATTCATCACTACTTCATAATGGTGAAATGATAAAATTTCTTGTTTTGAGAGGGACAAGAGTGTAGAAAGAAAAGATGGAAGAGGGGTGAGGGGTGAAGATTTTAAAATAAAATTGGGACATTTTGAAGAATACTTTTATTAAATAGGATGTTTTATAAAATTTTCCAAATTTTAATCATATTTTTTAAATTAATTTATCACTATATCATTTTATGAAGATTTTTTTTAAAAATTATTGCTTCTAATAAAATATTTGATTGATTAATACATAAATTGATGTATCTACAAACAATTTTTTTTATAAAATCCTTTAAGATAGACTTTAGAAAACTACAACTTATTTTAATAAATGCATATGTGTCTTTAAAAATGAATAAAATAATTTATACTTGCTATATATTGGTATATATATAATATAAATTTAATTTAAAAATTGATATTGATTGCATTAGAATATTTTTAAAATTTAGATATTGATGTCCTTATAAACTTTTTATAGAATAAAGATAAATTGAAATAAACTTAAAAATCAATAAAATAGTTATATGTGGCATTAAAATCTTAAAATTAAAAATAATAAAATATATTTTAAAAATTATTTTAGATAATTATATATATATATATATATATTATTTATATTAATTTAATATTAATTAACTAAATATATTTTTATTTAATAATAAATTAAAATTTTATTTTAAGATATTATATATATCATATTTTATTAAAATAATTTATTAAAATAATTTATTAAAATAATTTATTAAAATAAAATATTTTAATAAAAAAATTTCAAATCAAAATTATTTATATCTTAAATAGAAAATAAAATATAAAACTAATCAAATAATTATATTAACTAGTAGTATTGGATATTTTAGATTATATATATATATATATATATATAGATTTTTTAGTATTTTTTTAACTATCTAATCTAGATTAAAAAAATTATTATAAATATAAATTTTTAAAAATAAAATGAGCTATTTATAATAAAAATAATTTAATGATATTTATAAAAATTAATAGTAAATTTTTTTATTTAAATTTATTTTTAATGGAACTTTTTTATTATATAAAATATAAGGGATGCAAGATATTGGCTTAATAAAGAAATAAGAAAAAGATTACAAAACTAGAATAATTTCAAGAACAAAGAACTAGATGGACAAGAACAAAGAACTAATTCATTGACAAGAACAATAAATTAGATTGATATCAAGAAACAATGCAATACTTTGGATTGTTCTAAGACTTGTATTGGCAAGATTGAGGTGCACCTCAGTCTTGCTTCTTATTTATATTATAAGACCTATGTCCTATTGAATCTTCTAAAAATATCTTAATAGATTTTAAAAGATTGAGGAAGATTCTAAAAGACTAAGGTAAGTTCAAGAAGATTAAAGAAGATTCTTAGAAGAATCTAGAAGGCTACGAGAGATTCTAGAAGATTGAAGAAGGTTCTAGAAGATTCTAGAAGACTAAAGAAGATTCTAAAAGATTAAAGAAGGTTCTAAAAGATTTTAGAAGATTTTAAAATACTATAGAAGGTTTTAGAAGACTACAAAAATTTCTAAAATGTGGTGACTTAAAATATGTCCATAACATTACCTCTCCTTCTAGCAACAAGTTCCACAAAGAGCCAAAGAGATTTGATGATCAAATCATATCTGTAAGAAATCTACAATTTATTGTAATAGAAAAGCAATATATTCCGTCTTTTTTTCGTTGGTTATCGATTCAACACAATCCTTGAGGTGGTGTTGATGACCTCGAAACATAACCTCTGTACCAACGTCCCATCCAAGAATCTACTCTTCATTGTGATCTTCAAAACATCCTTCGAACATAATTTTTGGTCCACTTAGAATCACCCTTTCAACTTTAAGGAGTATTACTAAAGCTTGGGTATTTGAATCAAGATTTTTGTGATGAGGCCGTATCTCCAAAGACTCCAAACATGGCCTTACTTGACATTAGAATACTCCTTCTTTGCCTTGTTTGTGTTCTTCAAACCTAATAGATTGTGAAAGTTACAATGGTTTTCTAGTCGCTTATGTGGCAAAAGAGTCTTCTGACTTTTGTTCTTGCAATTCCCTTGGAACACAAAGATTTGACATAGTAACCAATAAACTTCTAGTAGGATCTATTCTATCTTAGAAAAAATGACTATATACAAGTGAAGGTCTTGGTATAGCTATGTCCTTTTTATATTGATCTTCTATTATTAATAAAAAAACGTCGTTTAAAAGCCAAGAAATATTGGTATCTATAAAATCTTCAATGGCAATTGAATCTAGATTTTTTAAGATATCATTGATGGAATTTACAAACTTTCTTAGGTACATTCTTAAGGTTATCTAAAGGCTCCTATATTCTTTCACTAATTCCATAGTCCTTCTAATGAATGAAATATTTCAATCTTCCATGTCTTATATAAAAATCCAATATTTCATCTATTTCATATTTAAGCTCTTGATTGACTTCAACTGGGATTGGTGATGGAAGAGTTCTTTGAACAATATTTGGTTTATAATAGGTTTTTAAAAGTGAGAAATAGAAGATTGGATGAATGTGCATGCTACTTAGTAGTTCAAGATAAAAATTTACTGGATTTACTTGATATAGAATTATAAATGATTAAAGTTTTTGATAGTCTAATTTTTGTGATGGTCAATTTGTTTGTATATTTCAGTAGAGTAACCAAAGATAATTTCTTACCTTGAACTTTAGTTGGTTCTTGTGATGAATGTCTATATAGTCTTTATATTGGTCTTGAGCCATTTGCAGTTGGAATTTTAATTCTTCATAGATGGTTTTTAAGTAGATAGCTTGATTTTCTGCAGTAGGACTTCTCACATCTTCAATTCAAAATGGATCTGCTGTAGGGTGGTATCCATAGTTTGAGAAGAATGGACTTTGCTTCATCAAAGAATATTTGGAATTATTATATGCAAACTCAGCCAATGGTAGGAGGTCCATCCAATCATCTTGTTGGTAATTTATATTGTAGCAAAGATATTATTCCAAGCTCTGATTCATTCATTCTATTTGACCGTTGGTTTGAAGATGATAAGCTGATGAAAGGTTGATCTTGACCTTCAAAAGTTGAAATAGTCCTCTTCAAAAATTTGATACAAATTGTGATCCTCGGTCCAAAATAATGTCATTTGGAAGGCCATGTATTTGATAAATATTATTAATAAAAAACTTGATTGTTTCTTCCTTAGAAATAGTCTTGTTGCACGGGATGAAATGTGCCAATTTAATAAGATGGTCTACCACTACAAAAATTGAATCTTTTCCATTTGAAATTGGGAGGTTTATAATAAAATCCATGAATAATGATTGCTATGGGCCCTTAAGAATTGGAAGGGGTTAGAATAGTCCATATGGTTGGTATCTTGGGATCTTTATTTAGACATAAATTTTACATAATTCGATGAATACTTTCACCAATTTCTATATTTGAAGCCGCTAATAGTCTAGTGATATTAATTCGAAGGTCTTATTGAAGTCAAAATATTCAACTATTGGAAGATCATATCATGCTTGAAGAATTAGAAGTCTTATAGGGCCTGGAAGAATATATAAGAGATCCTTGAAATATAACAATCTATCCTTTAACTTGAAATTATTGTTTTCTTCTACATATGTATTTTTTAGATGTTGTTGAATGCTATCTATAAATGGATTTGTCTTCATTGCTCTTTGGATTTCTATCTTGAAAGCTGTATTTGTATAAATAAATATTGCCAATGTCTTAAACTATAAATTAGATGGCTTCAACATGACTGAATTTTGTTGATTCAATACAATGTCTTCTATTCTTGGCACAAGATATGATTGTCAAGAAAGGGCATCTAGTTTCCCTTGAAGTTTTTTAGGACAATATGTAATTACAAAATCAAATTAAGATAATGACATATTTCATTGTACTTATTGACGATTCAAAATTTGAGCACTTATAAAATATTCCAAATTTTTGTAGTCAATACATACCATCACCAATTTGAGAGAATATAGATCCAAGTGCAAAATCTAAGGTATCCGTTTCCAGAATGAATGATTTTTTTGGATGTGCGTAGATAAATATAAGGGCTAAAGTGAAGGATTCTTTTAATTTTTGAATGCTTCTTCAGCCTTATCATGCCAAATAAATTTCTCCTTGCTTTTAAGTTGTGTTAATAGAGCCGCAATCTTGGAATAATCTTTGATGAAGATTTTATAAAAATTTACAAATTCTAAGAAATATTGTATATTTTTGATTGATGATGGTTGTTTCTACTCTATAACACTTAGTATCTTCTTTGGATCTATGAAAATTCCATTTTTAAAAGCAATATATTCTAAAAACTTGACTGATGGTTGATAGAAATAATACTTTTTCAATTAGGCATACAATCTATTTTTTTGTAATTTCTCCAATACCATATGTATATAATGTTTATGTTCTTATTTGTCCTTAGAAAAGATTAAGATATTGTCCAGGTTCATAATTACAAAGTCATCTAAGTATTCCCGTAAGATTTTATTCATCATATGTTGAAAGACTACAAGTGCATTTGTAAGTCCAAAAGGCATAACATTGTACTTGAAATGTCCATACCTAGTACAAAATATTGTCTTCTATTGATCTCCTTTTTTAATTCTAACTAGATTGTAGGCGCGTCTCAAATCAATCTTTGTAAAGATCTTTGTCTATCCTAAGTGTTTCAATAATCCTATGATTAATGATAATGGATAGTGATTTTTTATAATTACCTTGTTCAGACCTTGATAGTCAACACACATACGTAAAGAATCATTCTTCTTCTTCACAAATAAGATAGAAGCTCATACAGGGGATTTTGGATGTTTAATAAAATTCTTGGCTAGATTTTCATTAATATATTCTCACAAAGTTGTAAGCTCTGTTTGTGAGAGATTATAAATTGGACCAAATAGAAGTTGAATTCCATATTGTAATTTGATTGTACAATTATAAGGATGGTATTTTAGTAACATGTTTGTTTTTTTTTTTTCAAATACATCTTCAAGGTTATGGTATTTACTAAGAATATCTTGCTTCAGTTGCTCTATTGGATCTTTCATTGATATAGCATACAATGCAAATATAGCCTCTTTTTTTGCTACCTGTATAAATATTTTAGCTCTAAGAAATGAAGTAGTACCTTGTTTCTTCTTTTGATATTTGGATCTTGAGAAAATCTTTCATAAACTATAATCAATATCAATATTATGTAATTCAAATCAAAAGAGTCCAATGACAATAGGATTTATTGGACATTGAATGATATTGAAGTGTCATAGATATAAGATTTACTCCAATAATTATTTAATTAATATAAATTAATAGAAGTAGGTAAAATAAGTTAATTTGATAATATCTTAGAAAGAAATTTTTTAGAAGCTTCATAAACGTAGAATCACCTTTATACATATCTATAGGTGATTGATATATTAGAAATTTGGTCAATAAGCTAGCCACATGTTATATATGTTGGTAGCTTGTGGAACAAGCCAAGTACATGGCGTACATGTGAAAAACTTATCTTACAAGTTTGACACATGTCTTGCAAATTAGACACGTATAGGAGGTCCTATATAATATTGCCACGTAGCTCTTAGATAGATAGTATAAATAGAGACAAGAGTGAAGCTTTTTTCAGTCTTGTCAATTCTTTTCTTGCTTTTGCTCTAATTCAAGAGTCTCATATATTTTCTAGTCTTTGGCAATAGCCATTCCAATTTCTTCTTGAATATACATACTTCTTTATTTTTATCTTATTATTTTCTTTTAACATAGTTTTTTACTAACTTACATATCTATTTTAGTTTGTGTCTTTGACAGATTGATAAGAGTGAAGTTACAATATCAAAGCTTTGTCTCTTCTTGATTAAGAGTGGATTACCTCTTTTTCTTGATAAGACATAAGCATATTAGAAGTTGTGGATTACCCACTTCTATATTGATATTGTTCCTAAATTTTTTTTCCTTTGTTCTTGAGTATTTTATTTTATAATGAGAGTAGATATTTTTTCCTTTTCTATTGTGGTATCATGGTAGAGCTTGCTGAAATGAAGACTATAGTGGCACAAATGCAAGAAAAAATGAGAAAATTAATACTTGTAATGCATTAACTCAATACACCACTACAAGGAGCAATAAGATTAGCAAGAAGTGAAGATATAGAGATGATTTGAGTTGCTTCAAGCAATACCACTTCACCTACGATTGAATATCATTTAAGCATCAAAGAACCAAAGATTAATTTATCAAAGAAGTTTGATGGCACCAGATCTAAATTTTGAGGATTTATCAATCAAATACAACTGGTGATTGAACTTCAATCCCAAAGTTATCCAACCCAAGGATTATAAGTCAAGTTTATTAGAATACTATTATCAGGTTCTGCTTTATCATGATTTTTATCCTTTCTTGAATGACGTGATCTAGTATTGGATAATTTGGAGGCATTTTTAGTGGAGTTTCAATCTATATATGGAAAATATGATGCAATTCATGTCGCAACTAATAAGATCCATATCTTGCGACAAGACAATCGATCAGTGACATCATATATTTCACAATTTTGACAATTAGCAATTGATACCAAGTGGAATGATGCTGCGCTTATTAGCCAATTTTTTTATGGATTACAATATGAGATAAAGAAATTGATGCTCAACTTACTCGATCTTTAAACATTGGGTCAAATAATTAATTTTGTTGTGAAGTGTGACAATTGACTTTTTGAATTTCGATCAGAGAGCCGCACAAGAGAGCCCCAACATTACTACAATATAATGACAACATCAACGTCTTCTCAATACGTACATTCAGAAATAAAAGATATGCAAATCGACATAGTATGTTTGAAATCTCTTATTGAACAAAAAAAGACTCATTGTTGTCAAGAAGGATTGTGTTTATATTGTGGAGAATCTAAGCATACTGCTCAATATTATCTGAAGAAATGACGCAACTACAAGATGAGAAATACAACTGTCAAAAAAGATAATATGTCAAAAAACAAGTTTGTCCAGCTACAATAGAGATTGTGCAGCTGGAATCTTGTACAATTTCTAGTAAAGATCCTATCCTCTCCTCAGAACCCTCTCTTTATTTTATAATAGATATCTATTTGGGACCTAAAAATCACAAAGCCTTTGTCTTATTAGATTCAAAAGCCTCAGCATGTTTTTATTATAAAGGATTTATTCAAAATCGTAGAATATCTTTAGTATAAAAAATTAATCTCGTACATGTAGAAGTAATAGATGGTTGCTCGTTATCTTCTGGAAATATTACTCATGAATCCTTCTTATAAATGTAACAATAGATGATCATAATAGTTGTGTAGTCTTTAATATAATTAAATCTCCCTTAAATCCAGTCATTTTAGATTTATTATGGTTAAAAAAGTACAATTCTCAAATAGATTGGATTTTTTGTAGACTTAACTTTTTTCAATGCATTAATAAGAGTCTCATGAATCAAGTAATAAACTATAAGCCTAATATAGTAAAATCTATATTTATAGGTATAAAAGTATTTATAAATGAAACAAAAGAAGGATCATCTATTGCTATTTATGCTACATTCATTTCTGATAGTGGAAGGACTTCAAGTAGCATTCCAAGCTAATATCAAGATTATCAAGATATTTTTGAAAAGAAGAATGCAGACATTCATCTAGAGCATCATCCATATGATTGCTCAATTGATCTCAAAGAAGGAACTCAGCGTCCATTTGGACCAATCTACAATCTATTCCAGAATGAATTGGTTGAACTTAAGAAATACATTGATGAGAACTTGGCGAAGAATTTCATACGCCATTCAAAATTTCCAGCTAGAGCTCCTATCTTATTTGTAAAAAAAAAAAAAAAGATTATTACAGATGTGTGTAGATCATGGAGGGCTCAACAAGATTACCATGAAGAATAGGTGTTAGGAGCATATACTTTGGAGGTTCACAAATCCTTCTAGGACATTCTAGAAGCTTCTTGAATTAGTGAAAGTTGGTTGAGAAGCTTCCTAGTTGGTGAAAGTTGATCAAGAAGCTTCTTAATTAGTGGAAGGAGCTCAAGAAGCTTCCCACTTGATAGAAGCTGCTTGAGAAGCTTCTTGGTTTGATAGTAGCCACTCAGGAAGCATCCTACATAAGAATATATATAGGAATTGAGACTGAAGGGTTCTTCAGTCTTGACAACGCATCTCTTAGAGTTCTAACTCATCTTTCTTAGTAGTGTTCATGTACTCATCTGTTTAATTCAATTTTTTTGGTTTTCTTCTAAAAATCATGTCTTAGTTTCAAGTTCCTTGCTCTATATTCTTGTGTCCTTGACAATTTGTTGAGATTGACCACATTTTTAATATTAGAGTTGAATCCTTCTTGTTAGGGAGTGGATCATTCCTCTACTTGAAGGTACACTAATGCTTTAGAGGTTACAGATTATCTTCCTCTAAACTGATATTTTCTTCATTGCAATATTAGAGCTTTGTTCTTCTTATGAGAGAGTGGATCATCCCTCTCCTTGAAGGTTTTGAGTGTCTTAAAGGTTGTGGATTATCCTCCTCTAATCTGATATTGCCTTCTTTTAGATTCATTTCTTCTTTCTCTTAGAATGACTGGAGGCTAAGACATTAGTATGACTAAATTTTTTGAGTCCAAGTTAGACGCCATTATAAGTGCTCTTACTACTTTATTTGCTAGGACTACAAAGATTGAAGGGATTATTGCAAAGCTTTGTAACGATACAACAACTAGAGTATCACAATCTAGACTGCATCCACCTCTAATTTCTGTGCTTGAGGATGCAGTACTACCTATACTATATCAAAAAAATGCACTTGTTTGACAACGTAAGGAGCCTCGAGTTAGTCTTCTGGAGAAATATGATGGGACGTGTTCAAAGTTCAGAGGATTTGTCAATTAAATTTAATTAATAATAGTTCTACAACCTGATACTTATTTGACGGAAGAATCACAAGTTGGATTGATTGGCATCTTGCTTACGAGACAAGCACTATCATGATTTGCTTCCTTATTTGAAAAAAAATCACCAATTTTGAAAATTTTTAAAGTTTTCATGGAATCATTTGCGAAAGCTTTTGGAGAACATGACAAGGCTCGGTAGGCAACAACTAAGATCTAGACATTACGGCAAGGGGCACGCTCTATATCAGTATATGCATTTGATTTTAGGCAATTAGCATGTGACATCAATTAGGATGAAGAAGCCATAATGAACCAATTTTATTGGGGGTTAAGAGATGATGTGAAGGATTTATTATTATCACTTTTGGATCCACAATTGCTCAATGAAGCCATTAACCAAGCCATAAAATGTAATAACCGATTGTTTCAATGTCAACAAGATCAATATTCATAGGCTCCGACAAGACAATATATAATTTGACATATCCCTGGTACATCAACAAGTACTTTGAATTTATATTTAGAGGTAGAAGATATGTAGCTTAATGTGATACAATTTAAATTTTTTAGCTCACAAGAAAAAGAAGCGTCAAATGGAAGAAGATTTGTGCTTATATTGTGGCAAAGAGGGCCATAAGATTGGCAATTATCCAAAGAAACAAAATCAACTCATTATCAAAATCAAGAGTGCAATTATTCAAGAAAATGATAATATTTAGTCACAATAGAGACCATGCGGTTGGACAACCCAACATTACAAAACTATTCAGGTTCCTCTCTTTCTGCTCAACCTACTCTTTGTTTTACAATTCTTTTGTACTTTGGCCCTCAGAAGCTTCAAACAACCACCTTATTAGATTTGGGAGCATCTGCTTGTTTCATACATGAGGTATTTATTAAGCTTCATAAAATTCCTTTCGTACAGAAATCCAAATCCATTCATGGAGAGGTAATAGATAGACGACTTTTATCCTCAAGTAGTGTCATCCATGAAACCATGCTTATAGAAGTATCATTTAAAAATCACAGAAGCCAGATTGTATTCAACATTATTAGAATTCCTTCAAATCCTCTTATTCTCGGCCTATCTTGGTTGAAGAAACATAATCCATCTATAGATTGGAGATTATGACAAATAACATTTTTGATAGAAATTCCTACAAGAAAGATTCGTATAAAGCCATGAATTGATAAACCTTTATTTGTTAAAGCAAGGACTTTCATAAGATTGGCCAAAGAAGGTACACCATTTGTTATTTATGCAATTTCAATTCTAAAAGATATGACTTCATTGGCAAGTATTCCAGAACAGTATAATGAATTTCAAGACATTTTTCAGAAGAAGAATGCTAATATATTACTGAAGTATCAATCCTATGATTGTGCTATAGATCTTCAGGTAGGAACGCAACCACCTTTTGGTCCAATCTATAATCTTTCTCAAAATGAACTTACAATATTGAAAGATTATATTAACAAAAATCTTGTAAAGAATTTTATCAGGCATTCAAAGTCCCCAGCAAGCGCCCCTATACTTTTTGTGAAGAAAAAGGATAGTTCCTTACGAATGTGCATTGATTACCAAGGATTGAATAAAATAATGGTAAAAAATCATTATCCACTACTATTAATTTCAGGACTCTTAGAATAACTCGGCCAAGCCAAGATCTATACTAAGATAGATCTTTGCGGAGCATACAATCTAGTATGGATTAAGGAGGGAGATGAATGGAAGAACACTTTTCGGACAAGGTATGGATATTTTGAATATAATGTCATATCTTTTGGACTAACAAATGCACCCGCTATCTTCCAACATTTAATGAATGATATCTTTCAAAAATATTTGAATAAGTTTGTGGTGATCTATCTTAATGATATCCTAATCTATTCAAAAAATCTAGAAGACCGTGAGGGGCATGTCAAGCTGGTATTACAAAAGCTGCAAGATACGGATTTGTATGCCAAACCGGAGAAATGTATATTTCACCAACCAAAGATGGAATTTTTGGAATACATTGTATCTACTGAGGGTTTGACAATGGATCCCAAGAAGGTAGAGGCGGTTATGCAATGGACCATTCTAAAGACTATGAGAGATGTACAATGTTTCTTTGGATTTGCTAACTTCTATCGGATCTTCATCAAAAATTACTCTCAAGTTGCTGCCCCTCTAATTTGATTGACATGCAAGAACAAGTTAGAATAGGGACGTCAAGTGGAGAAAGCATTCCAAGACCTTAAGATGGTATTTATTACAGCTCCAATATTGGTGCATCCAAATTTCACAAAGGCATTCTATTTGGAGACTGATGCTTCAGATTTTGTACTAAGGCCGTACTTTCACAAATGGATAAAGACGACAAATTCCATCCTGTTGTATTTTATTCTTGAAAGTTCTCTACTGCCAAAATTAATTATGAAATCCATGTTAAAGAACTTCTTACTATTATAGATTCTTTTTAAGAATAGCATCATTTTCTTGAAAGAGCAATGCATCTTGTGACTATATATACAGATCACAAGAACTTAGAATATTTTATATCAGCTTAGGTTCTTATTCGTCACCAAGCTTGATGGAATATGTCGCTATCTCGATTAAACTTTGTCATCTTTTATCATCCTAGGAAGCAATAAGGATTGTCCGATGCTCTATCAAGGAAATCATATCTTGTACCACGGATAGGGAAGGCAGCGTTTGATCAACAATATACAACTTTATTAAAATTAGAACAATTTTGCCTTTGTGCCACTATTATATTAGTGCCTATGGATTCTAATTTACTCAATGAAGTGCGTGTTGCAACTATTAATGATGCTTTTCTTTTTGATGTCAAGCAATGCTTGAAAGAAAATGTTGATAAGTTCAAACTTGAAGAAGATCTTTTATACTTTGAAGAACATTTGTATATCTCAAAAGGACAAATACGACTACGCGTTCTTCAATCTTGCCATGACTTTTGTACTGCGGGTCATTTTGAATTTAATAAGACTTTGGAAATTATTTCTTGAGATTTTTGGTGGCTTCAAATGTGGAAGGCAATAAAAGACTTTGTGCTCTCTTGTGACACCTATTTAAGATCCAAGAATCTTCGGCATTGCCCTTATGGATTGTTACAATCCTTATCCATTCCAAGACGATCATAGTCCTCTATCTCAATAGACTTTATTATAGATCTACCACCATCCAATTCATTAGACAATATCTTTGTAGTGGTTGATCGACTAACAAAGATGGCTCACTTCATCCCTTGCAAAAAACTTACGTCTAATGAAGAAATTGCAAGGCTTTTTTTTGATAATATATATCGATATTATGGCTTATCAGATGATATTGTATCCGATCAAGGATCCCAATTCATATCTAAGTTCTGGAAATGTCTTTTTGAAATATTGAAGGTAGATATTAAACTTTCTTCAGCTTTCTATCTTCAAACTGATGGCCAAACAGGAACAAGTTAATTAAGTGTTGGAGTAGTATTTATGATGTAGCATTAATTATCAATAAGATGATTGGACTTCATATCTACCATTAGCAAAGTTTGTATATAATAATACTCTTCATGCTTCAATTCAATAAACACCATTTTATTCCAACTATGGATATCATTTGAAGTTTGACGTGTAGAGTATGCCAAAGAATAACAATCGAGTGGCTGAAGGATTTGCAAAAGAGCTATCGGAATATCAAACAACCTTGAAGCTTCAATTACAAGTAGTTTAAGATGCTTATAAGGCACGTGCAGATAAATTTAGGAACCAATCATTTGCTTTTCATATTGGAGATAAGATATGGCTTCTTCGATAAAATATCAAGACTAAGCGACCATGCAATAAGTTGAACTATCAAAAATTGGGGCCATTTTTTATCCAAAAGAAAATCAATCCAGTGGCATATTGCTTGGAATTACCATCCACCATGAAGGTACATCTAGTTTTTCATGTCTCTCTCTTAGAACCTTATAGAGAATTGCACATTTTAGGAAGAATATAATAATTGCCGCCTAATGTTGAAATTGAAGACCATGAAGAATATGAGGTTGAAAAGGTACTTGATTCACGACAAAGATGGGGAAATTTAGAATATCTTGTCCATTGGCAGGGCTATGATATTAATGAGTATACATGGGAACAAGCTACAAATCTTGCTAATGTGTCTCAAAAGGTACAAGAATTTCATCAGTTCTATTCTCACAAATCCAAATGTATTTGATGATAATTTTTTAGTAAAGATTGGATCCACGGAATACTTATAAAGAGGGGGAGAGTTAAACTAAAGCCTTCATTAGTATATAGTCATCTAAAAAAGAGTAGTAAAAGCAAGCTAATCACCATGTCAAATCTTCAAGCATTGAGAGAATAAGACTTAGAAAGATTTGTTTGCGACGCAAGCTTTGAATGAACCAGTACAGGTTTCACAGCCTTCAAGTGAGCAAAGTAAAGACAACACATTCCAGCGCCAAGTACAACCTTGGTTGGAGCTATTAGGAGCAAGATCCAACCATGCAAGTTTCGATTCCAATGCTCGAGCTTTAATAATATTGCTTGAGCTTGGAAAGGTGAATCCTTTTAGTCCTGAGATTTTGTTTGGAGGATGTTTTGAAGGCCGCAATGAAGATTAGATCCTTGGATGGGATATCTCAACAACAGAGGTAATAGCTGAAGGCCACAGGCAATTTCTTCGAGGATCAGTAGAACCTATTGTCCAAGAACAGAGAATAAAATACATAGCTTCACTAATACTATGTATTCTTGATTTTTTACATATGTAATAAGATTGAGCTCCTCTTGGAACTCTTCGCTAGAGAGGGGAGTGATGTTAGGAGCATATACTTTGGAGGTTTATAGAACCTTCTAGGACATTCTAAAAGCTTCTCAAGTTAGTGAAAGTCGGTTGAAAAGCTTCGTAGTTGATAAAAGTCAGTTGAAAAGCTTCCTAGTTGATGAAAGTCGGTCAAGAAGCTTCCCAATTAATGGAAGGAGCTCAAGAAGCTTCCCAATTGGTAGAAATTTCTTGAAAAGCTTCTTGGTTTGATGGTAACTGCTCAGGAAGCATCCTAGATAGGAATATATATATGGGTTGAGACTGAAGGGTTCTTCAGTCTTGACAACACTTCTCTTGGCATTTTTTTTATAGAGATAGATGTCTCAGACTTTGTTTTAGGGGCAATATTGTCACAAATGGGAGAAGATAACAAACTCCACCTAATAGCTTTCTATTTTAGAAAATTTTCAGTAGCAGAGATGAATTATAAAATCCATGATAAAAAACTTCTTACAATTGTAGATTCTTTTTAAGAATGGCGTCACTATTTGAAAGGCGCTTTTAGTCTAGTCACTGAGTATATTGATGACAAGAACCTCAAATATCTCATATCCACACACTTATTGAATCATTGCCAGGCTCATTGGAGCATATCTTTGTTAAGATTTGAATTTATTATCACCTATCAGCCAAAAAAACAACAAGATTTGTCCGATGCCTTTTCTAGACATTCTTATCTTCTAATAAGAGAAGGAGATTCAGCTTTTGATCAACAAAGAATGATCTTCTTGAAGCCAGAGCAATTTCATCTTCGAGTAATGAAATCAATATTAACTATTGATTCAACTTTTGTCAAGTAAATCCAGTTCAATATGTCTTCAGATCCTCTTGTCCATGAGATTAAGAATAATTTATCTAAGTCTCATGATACTTCCAAGTTTGAATTGTTTTTGAAAGATGCCTATATTTTAGAAATGAATTCAAGAATGATTTTAGAAATGAATTCAAGAATGATTTCTAAAATATAGGCCTCCTATAGTAGTAGACAACAATGAAGAATTCGAGGTTGAAGAGATTTTAGATCCAAGACAGCGCCAAAATCAATTGGAATATCTTGTACATTGGTGTGAATACGATATTATTGAATGCACATGGGAGCCATCTAGGAATCTAGCAAATGCATCAATAAAAGTCAATTCATTTCATCGACAACATCTGTCAAAACCAAGATAAAAAATCAAGAAAATCTTTACTATAAAGCAAAGCAAGTTCTATAGAGGTTTCATCCTACCTTATATCATTGTTGTTATTTCCTTGGATTTGTTTGTACTAAAAAAATAGAGGATCAACAACTAGCAAATTTAGCTCAAGAGCCATCATTTGCTGATTTATTGGACAAGATATTATAACTATGACAATCTTTAAGACAACGGAATAGAGATGAAGATCCTCAAGAACGACATGTCTTTTCTTGGATTGATGATGAAATACAATATGTTTGATATCACGACCTTGGAAGAGATTATCAATGCTTGGTGATACTTTTAGAGGTAGGAACTACTTCTGATGGTGTTCCTAATATTTTCTTTGAAAGAAGTTATGAAGGCCTCAACAATGATCAAATAATAGAATAATCCTCTCGCCTTAGTATGAGATATTATCGATGGCTAAAAGGACCTATCAACTACCTTCAAAGCGAACAAAGATTAGAATACATTGTCGTATGACGTGGCCTTCTATCTGGGAATACACTGGATACCTAGCTGTAGAGAATTTATTTGAAACTTGATGGCAAAAATCCAACACATAGTTTGTCCTCAATAAAAAGGAAAAATAATACAAAAATCTCACAAAAGAGAAGTTATGTATATAAACCCTCTTGTATTCAAGTAAGTTTGTACAAAAAAGGTTCAAATTTCCACAAAAACCCTTCAAAATTTTACTCACCCGCAAGAACTTATTTCTTACTAAACTTTAGAGTCCAATAACTCTTGATCCAACATTTCAATTTCTATAAAATTTAATTCAAAGTATAGATAATTCTTTTAAGTTTCACCACAAGAAAGAATCAACCATAAATTCATTTTTAATTGTCTGATATCTCAAAATCCCTAGCAGGTACTTAAAACCCTAGCTCAGAGTCACCCGAGCACTATTTTCCTTATATCTCACAAATCAAAAATCTTAATGCCACAAATTTTTTGCACATAGTCTTATGACATAAACATATACACTTCTGAAAAGTTTTAGCCAAAAATCTATCAAATTGCATAAGATGTAGCTCAAAATATAACCACTATATAAGCAGGTCACTTACTGCCCTTAAGTTTGTAAGCACTGACTTCAATTCTTAATATCTCCTTCACCTTAGCTTGGATTTTATTAAGCCATACATAAAAAGTGTAGCTGTAAAAGTGCTCTCTCCAAACTTAATTGCCGATCTTTGATTGCTTTTTTTATGTGCAAGTTATATCCAAAAGAGTGACAGTAGGTCCAAAATCAACACCTTAACTTTGAGTGCCTATAACTTCTTCATTAAAAGTGCAAATCACACAAAATTTGTACCTAAACCAGATCCAAAAACCTAAATCTTATAATCCTAGCCTCTGATGTTCGACTCCCCCTTCGAAAAACAAACCCTAACTCCAAATAAACCCTTAGGCAACCTCCTTGAAGCCCATTGGGCATGATTTTTGGCCAATTAGAATAGAGATTTCTATCATCCACCTCTATTCATCCACATGGATGGCCAAACTACCCTTTTTACACTAAAAACCCTTTTCTAACCCTTCTTCTTATAAGATTTACATACTTGGTGCTTTAAGCACCAAATAAAAGAAGTAAATAAGATCTTAAGGATCACCAATGTCTAACATAGATGACCTAAGATATGTACAAGTTACTATCAATATAAAATTAACTTCAAAAGTCACTACTAGAAAGAAAATAAGATTGTATAAACCTTAATAATAATCCTTTTAATAGATCTTTTCTAAACTAGCAACCTAATCACATCCTATAATCAATAAAAGTCCACTGATATGGCTTTGATTTAACTATGTAGTAGATTGTATATTAAATATACATGTATAATTTTTTCACATAGTAGCTGAACCACAACACGACAACGTGGCAAGCACAATTTGACGTATCTTAGACTTCTTCAATATGTAATCACCGCTCCTCATGGAACTTGTCCCTAGAAGAGAAGATAATGTCACGAACATAAGATTTACTTCAATAATTACCTAGTTAATATAGATCTATAGAAATAGGTAAAATAAATTAATTTGATAGTATCTTAATAAGAAGCTTCCTAGAAGCTTTATAAATATGGAATCACCTTTATACATGTCTATAAGTGATTAGTAGGTTAGAAATTTGGTCAACAAGCTAGCCACGTGTCGCACATGTTTGTAGCTTGTGGAACAAGTCAAATACGTGGCGCACATGTGAGAAACTTGTCTTACAAATTTGACATGTGTCTTGCAAATTAGACATGTGTAGGAAGTTCTATAGAATATTGCCATATAACTCTTAAATAGATAGTATAAATAGAGACAAGAGTGAAGCCTTTTTCACTCTTGTCAACTCCTTTCTTGCTTCTAGTCTAATTCAAGAGTTTCATATATTTTCTAATCTTTGGCAATAGCCATTCTAATTTCTTCTTAAATATACATACTTCTTTATTTCTATCTTATTATTTCCTTTTAATATAGTTTTTTACTAACTTACACATGTGTTTTAGTTCGTGTCCTTGACATATAGATAATGTATAATACTTGATCTCCTAGTATCACTTCCAATGGTTGGGTTACTTCATTAATATTTCCTGATATAAGGTTTCATCCATCAATGATTTCAACAAGTGTGAGATGAATGTTCTTTATAAGTATTAAATTGTGCTTGATTATAAAATACTTATCCATAAAGCATGCTTAGGTTCCAGTATCTAAAATGATTTTAGCAAAAGTCTCTTATTTTAAGGTTCTTATATATACTGAAAGTATAAAATAGAATATTAGATCCGAAAGTAGAAAGAGACTTTTTTTTGATACTTTAGATTTAGAGGTGTTCAACTGCAAAGTCTTTACTGTGGTTGCATATCTTTGTTTTTTGATCTCTCTAATTCAGATGTTATATCTTGTGCTTTAAATTCTTTAGACTTGTTTGGAGAATTTGCTGCCTTATCATTAGATGTCACGGATATAAGATTTATTATAGTAATTATTTAATTAATATAGATTGATAGAAGTAGATAAAATAAATTAATTTGATAATATTTCATAGAAAAGTTTCCTAGAAGCTTTATAAATATAGAATCACCTTTATACATGTTTATAAATGATTGATATGTTAGAAACTTGGCCAACAAGCTAGCCACATGTCATACATATTGATAGCTTGTGGAACAAGCTTGCCATGTGTCGTATATGTTAGTAGCTTATGAAACAAGCTAAATAAGTGGCGTACATGTGAGAAACTTGTCTTATAAGTTTGACATATGTCTTATAAATTAGGCATATATTGAAGGTCCTATAGAATGCTACCATGTGCTTTTTAAAAAATATAATATATAGAGACAAGAATGTAGGCTTCTTCACTCTTGTCAATTCTTATCTTGCTTCTAGTCTAGTTCAAGAGTCTTATATATTTTCTAGTCTTTGGCAATAGCCATTCTAATTTTTTCTTGAATATACATACTTCTTTATTTCTATCTTGTTATTTTTCTTTGACATAATTTTTATTAATTTATACATTTATTATAATTTGTGTCCTTGAGAGATTGACAAGAGTGAAGTTATAATATCAAAACTTTGTCTATTTTTTATTAAGAGTGGATTACTCCTTTCTTTTGATAAGACATAAGCATATTAGAAGTTGTGGATTATCCACTTCTAAACTGACATTCTTTTTAGAATTTTTTCCTTTGTTCTTAAGTGTTTTATTTTATAGTGAGAATAGACACTTTTTTCCTTTTCTATTGTGGTATTATGGTAGTGACACAAATGCAAGAGCAAATGAGAGAATTAATGCTCGCAATGCATCAACTCAATGTACCACTATAAGGAGCAATTAAATTAGCAAGAAGTAAAGATATAGATATGATTTGAGCTGCTTCAAGCGATACCACTTCACTTATGATTGAACACCATTTATGCATCAAAGAACCAAAATTTAATTTGCTAGAGAAATTTGATGGCACCAGTTTTAAATTTTGAAGATTTATCAATCAAGTACAACTAGTAATTGAACTTCAATTCCAAAGTTATTCAATCCAAGAGTCACAAGTCAGGTTTATTGAAATACTACTGTTAAGATTTATTTTATCATGGTTTTCATCCTTTTTTAAATGATGTGATCCAATATTGGATAATTTGGAGGTATTTTTAATAGAATTTTGATCTATGTATGGAAAACATGATGCAATTTGTATCGCAACCAACAAGATCCATATCTTATGACAAGGCAATCAATCAGTGACATCATATGCTTCACAATTTTGATAATTACCAATTGACACCAAGTGGGATGATGATGTGCTTATTAGCCAATTTTTCTATAGATTACAATATGAAGTAAAGAAATTGATGCTAAACTTATCTGATCTTTAGACATTGAGTCAAGCAATTGATTTTGCTCTGAAGTATCACAATCAATTTTTTGAATTTCAATTGGAGAGCTGCATAAGAGAGCCCCAACATTACTATAATACAATGGCCACATCAACATCTTTTCAATACATACATTCAAAAGTAGAAGACATGCAAATTGACGGGATACATTTTAAACCTCTTATTGAATAAAAAAAAGACTCAACATCATCAAGAAGGATTATGCTTATATTATGGAAAATCTAAGTACATTTCTCAGCATTATTCAAAGAAATGACATAACTACAAGATAAGGAGTACAGTTGTTAAAGAAGACAATATGTCAGAAAACGAATTTGTCCAAGTACAATAGGAACCATGCAGTTGGAATCTTGTACAACTCCTAGTAAAGGTCCTATCCTCTCCTTAGAACCCTCTCCTTGTTTTATAATAGATATCTATTTGGGACCTAACAATCACAAAGCCTCTACCTTATTAGATTCAGGAGCCTCAACGTGTTTTTTACATAAAATTTTTGTTAAAAGTCATAAAATACCTTCAATACAAAAAACTAAACCCATACATGTAGAAGTAATAGATGGTCACCAATTATCTTCTAGAGATATTATTCATGAAATCCTTCCTATAAATATAACAATAGCTGGTTATAATAGTTGTGTAATCTTTAATATAATTAAATCTCCCTCTAATCTAGTCATTTTAGGTTTATCATAGCTAGAAAAGTATAATCTTCAAAAAGATTGGATTTCTTATTATTGTATAGTGAGACAGCCATTAGGTGAAAGAGAAAGGAAATAACTATAATATATAGAAGCTCAAATGGAAATATTTGAGCAAATTATCTAAGAATTATAGATAATAGAGAAGAAAGTAAAAAAAAATTAAAAGGCTAATATTGCCTTATTATAGAAAAGGCTTCTATTTATTTTATATGACCATAAATAAGGCAAAATAAAGTATATTAAAAAAATAAATAATATAAGAATCTTTAAAAAAGAATTAAGGTGAGATTTAAGAAAATTTTATCTTAAAAATATTAGAGTTGATACATAGAGAAAATTGGTTATGTGCCTAGGTTAGAATCAGACCCTGAGGTATAAAACTTTGTGCCTACATTAGGTCGAGGAGTGTTTTGTAGATTGGAGAGTTGAATAAGAGACTAGACTTAGAAAAACATGTGTGAAAGTTGATCTTGAGTGATTTGAAGGAGAATTGGCTTTGTAAGAACTTTATAAAGTCAAAGTTGTATTGAATGACTTGGGATCTTGTGAAATAAAGAGAAATTTATATTTTTGAGCTTTCTAGGAGTTTAATTTCGGATTTATGGATAAAATTTTGAAAATTTATGACTACAAATGTGATTAACATATATTGTGAGTTTAAACTAGATCAAACAATTCAATTAGGAGGTATTGGAATTCAAGTGTACTAAGGTCTCGGAAGTTGAGGTTTGAGGGTCATTGAGGGCTTGCTAGATATTTAATAATCCATTGGTTGGATTGAAGTGAGAGATTTTTATATAGATAGTAAATAGAATTTTTTATGTGTATATGTATTTTGAGAATGATTAAACAATATAAATAGAAGTTATTTGTGCTGAAAAATTGACATAAGGATTGGAGAAGGAAGGCAACTAACACCCAAGTATAAATTTAATCATAACTTTTGGATCATAACTTTTGATATCTTAGATCTCTTTCAAATTTTTTGTATGTGTTGTCAATTAGATTTTTGAAAGGTATGTAAAATTTGAGCTAAGATTGAATGTTAGATCATTAGCCATCGTAATTTAAATCTGTTGTAGGATTTATTAGGATTTGGATAGGATTTGTTAAAGTTTTATTAGGGTGATTAAGATTGTTTAGGATTTATTTAAGATTTGATTAGAATTTAATTAGAATTTGACTAAAATTAGTTAGGATTTGATTAAGATTTGTTAGAATTTGATCAAGATTGACTAAGATTTAGTTAAGATTTGATTAAGATTATTTAAGATTTGTTTAGGATTGACTAGGATTTAATTAAGATTTGACTAGGATTGACTAGGATATAGTTAGGATTTGACTAGGATTTACTTAGGATTTGATTGAGATTGATTAGGATTTAATTAAGATTTGATTATGATTGTTTAAGATTTTGTTTAGGATTTGTTTAGAATTTGGTTAGAATTTAGTTAAGATTTGATCAAAATTGACTAGGATTTAGTTAAGATTTGACTAAGATTGACTAGGATTTAATTAGAATTTAATCAGAGTTGATTAGGATTTAGTAAAGATTTGACTAGAGTTGTTTAGAATTTGTGTAGGATTTGATTAGGATTTAGTTAGAATTTGACTAGGATTTTTTAGGATTTTTTTATGATTTGGTTAGGATTTAGTTAGGATTTGATCAGGGTTGACTAAAAATATTTAGGATTTGATCAAGATTTAGTTAAGGTTTGGTTAAGATTTGTTTAAAATTTCACTAGAGGTGTTAGGACTAATTATTATTATTTCTTTTTATCTTCTACAGCTAGGTGCTTGGAGCATATCAAGCAAGATTTCACGACATACAACATGGTAGACTTGATTTTTTTCAAATCATTAATAAGAGTTCTGTAACAAATCATAAGCCTAATATAATAAAATCCATACTTATATGCACAAAAGCTTTTATGAATGAAGCAAAAGAAGGATCATCTTTTATTATTTATGCTACATCCATTTCTGATGGTAGAAGAACTTCAAGTGGCATTCTAAGCCAATATCAAGACTATCAAAATGTTTTTGAGAAGAAGAATGCAGACATTCTTTTGGAGCATTGTCCATATGATTGCTCAATTGATCTTAAAGAGAAAACTCAACTTCTATTTGGATCGATCTACAGCCTATTTCAAAATGAATTTACTAAATTCAAGAAATATATTGATGAGAACTTGGCCAAGAATTTCATACACTATTTAAAATCTCCAATAAGAGCTTGTATCTTGTTTGTAAAGAAGAAAGATGGGTCATTATGGATGTGTGTTGATGATTATTGAGGACTCAACAAGATTACCATCAAGAATAGATATCTTCTACCTTTGATACATGGACTTCTTAATCAATTGAATCAAGCTAAGATCTATATAAAAATAGATCTATGAGGAGCATATAACTTAGTACATATTAAAGAAGGTGATGAATGGAAGATTTCATTTTGAACAAAGTATAGATATTTTGAATATAATATCATACCTTTTGGACTTACAAATATATTAGTTGTTTTTTAATATCTTATGAATGATATATATTGTGAGTTTCTTGATGATTTTGTTGTCTATTATTTAGATGATATTTTGATCTACTCTAAGAACACAGAAGAACATGAACTTCATGTTCTTTATGTATTACAAAAACTTAGAGATGCTGTCGTATTGTAATTACTTACAATATGTAAAAATTAGTTAAAACATATTATATGTTTATGAATCTAGATGTGTATTAGAATGGTTAGTAAATTAAATTAAAAATGATTGATAGAAGAAACTTTATTTTATTTTATTTTTACTTGTTTTGATTATGATATTTAAAAATTATAAGATCTAAATGATTAGTATGAAGCCTTGAGAGAAGGTGGGAGCCTAAGAATAAAAATTTAAGCTAATAGAAGGCTAATTGGAAAGGATGAAAGTAAGGCATGGTCGGATGAAGACAAGGAATGGAAAACTTCATCCCTATTGGTCGAATACCATATCCAATGGACTTTGAGGAGGCTACTTGTGATCTTAAGAAGGGTTTCGATGACTTTGAGGGAGGCATTCAGAGATTAGAAGCTAGGATTGTAAATTTTAGGATTTTGGGTACAATTTGTGTATAAAAATTAAAGGATTTGGAGTCATGATAAAGAAGTTATAACTGCTTGAAATTAAGGTGTCAATTTGAGACATATTATTACTCTTTTGAGTATAAGAGGAGTTTTTTTGATAGCTTTTGGAGATCAAAAGATGCAACTAAAACGGCAATTTTAAAACCTACATCTTTTGAGGAGGAATTGTTGCATTTGGAGTTCAAATGGAGGAGTTATAGAGCATTGAAGGCGGCACTTTTAAATCAAAGGTGATAAGTGAGTGGTTTTATTCATAGTAATGGTTGGAGCCATAACTTGAGTTTTTAGACAAATTTTTGGCTCAAACTTCTTAGAAATTGTGACATTTTGTATTAAAAAGCTATACATATAAATTTCGTGGTATTTGAGCTTATAATTTGTGAGATATGAAGAAATTTGTATGCAAGTGTATAAAGATAAGGGTTTGAAGTGACTATTAGGGTTTTCAAGATATCTCAAGATTTACAATGAATTTATGGTTGAAATTTGTTGTGGAGGTTGATAAGAATACATCAGTATCTCATATAAAATTTTATTATGTTTGGATAGTCGGATAAGAAGATATGAAGTGTTAAAATTCAAAAAAATTTCCATATAAGGATATGTAAGGTTTTAGAGGATTTTACCATATTTTGGATGTTGTTGGTTATTTGAGGCTTATGTATTTGATGTAATTGCTCCAAAAGGGAAAATATTTATATAAACTTAGAACTTTCTTCATTTTGAAGCTTGATTGAGAAATTAGTGACAGCGAGAAGCCCAGCGCTTTCTTGAGGCAAACTCTTTCTACCTCGACAATGTGAGGTTATATGCCAAGATGGAAAAGTATGTATTTCATACTACTCAAGTTGACTTTTTAGGATACATCATTTCAAATTGATGGTCTCAAAATAGATCCAAAAAAAATCCAAACAATCATAGATTAGAAGATTCCAAAAATAATACGTGATGTGCAATGTTTTTTTGTGATTTGCCAAGTATTATCAAATCTCTATCAAGAACTTTTTGTAAGTTGCAGCTCCACTTATACATTTAACTTGTAAGGACAAACTTGAATAGAGCAAAGAAGCAAGTGAATCATTTGAGACTTTGAAGATAGCTTTTACTTCTACATCAATCTTGTATCGCGTCAACTTTTTCAAGGCATTTTTTTTATAGAAACAGATGCATTAGACTTTGCTTTGGAGGCGGTATTATCACAAATGGGAGCAAGTCACAAACTCCATCCAATAGCTTTTCATTCCAAGAAATTTTTAATAACAAAAATCAACTACAAAATCCATGATAAAGAACTTATAATTGTAGATTCTTTTCAAGAATGATGTCACTATCTAGAAGGTGCTTCTAGTCCAGTCACCGTATATACAGATGACAAGAATCTCAAGTATTTCATGTCAACACGTATGTTGAATTGTCATCAGGCTCATTAGAGCATGTCTTTGTCAAGATTCGAGTTTATTATCACCTATCGGCCAAGAAAATAACAAGGTTTATCCGATGCCTTTTTTAGACGTTCTTATCTTATACCAAAAGAAAGAAATTTGGCTTTTGAGTAACAAAGAATAATCCTCTTGAAGTCGGAGCAATTTCATCTTTGAGCAATGAAATCAACATTGACTATTGATTCAACTTTTATTAAGCAAATCTAGTCAAGTATGTCTTTAGACCCTCTTATCCATAAGATTAAGAATAATTCATGTTAGTCTCATGATACTTCTAAGTTTGAGTTCAAGAATGATCTACTCTATTTTGAAGGCCACTTATATATTCCAAAAGGTACAACATGGCTATATGCTCTGAAAGCTTATCACAACCTTCCTACGGTATGACATTTTGGATTTAATAAGACTTTAGAGCTAATATCAAGAGATTGTTTGTGGCCTCAGATGTGAAAGGCTGTTAAAGAGTTTGTACAGTCATATGACGTTTGTTCAAGATAAAAAACTCCTTGTCATCAATCTTACGGACTTCTCCAACTATTACCTGTACTAGACCAACCTTGGTGTTATGTTTCTATAGATTTTATTATGGATCTTCTAAAGTCAAGTTTATATGACTCTATATTTGTGATT
Source organism: Physcomitrellopsis africana (assembly GCA_036785485.1). Lineage (NCBI taxonomy): Eukaryota > Viridiplantae > Streptophyta > Bryopsida > Funariales > Funariaceae > Physcomitrellopsis > Physcomitrellopsis africana. Next base: position 12,535 of record JAWRVF010001171.1, on the reverse strand, counting down.
GTAGATCGTTTTACCTAAATGGCACATTTTATACCATGTATAAATTCTATTACATATGAAAAAATAACTAAACTCTTCCTTGATAATATCTATTGCTATCATGGATTATCAAAGAATATTATATCAAGTAGAGGGATGTAATTTGTATCAAGATTTTAGAGAATCCTTTTCAAAATATTAAAGGTGGATATAAAACTATCCTTAACTTTCTAACCTCAAACTGATGGACAAATGGAACAAATAAATCAAATTTTAGAGTAGTATTTGAGATATACCATCAACTATCATCAAGATGATTGGACAATTCTTTTTCCATTGGCAGAGTTTGATTATAATAATTCAATATATTTTTCTACTCAAAAAAATCTATTCTTTGTAAATTATGGTTATCATCTATAACTTGATACTTTTGACTTTTTAAAAGCTGATAATCCTATGACAGAAGATTTGGCAAATCAATTATTAGAGCTATATGCAACAATGAAGGCATAACTAAAGAAAGCTTAAGAACAACAAAAAATCAATGCAAATGTCTATCACAAGAACAACCTTGATTCCATGTAGGTGATAAAGTATTATTACTTCATTATAGCATCAAGACTATTTGCTCTTGCGATAAACTAGATTATTATAGGCTTGGATTTTTTTTGATTTGTGGACAAATCAATATAGCTGCTTATCGATTATGCCTACCAAAATCTATGAAGATCCATCTTGTATTCTACGTGTCACTATTTGAGCCATACAAGACAGTGGATATATAAAAAAGAAGACAAATGCCACTACCTTCTATAGAAGTGGATAACAATAAAGAATTTGAGATAGAAGAGATTTTAGATTCAAGGCGGCTCCAAAATCGATTGGAATATCTTGTACATTGGCATGGATATGATATTAGTAAACGCATATGGGAGCCATCTAAGAATCTAGCAAATGCATCAGCAAAAGTTAATGTGTTTCATCAACGACATCCGTCAAAATCAAAATAAAAAGTTAAAAAAATCTTTGCTATAAAGCAAAATAGGTTCTATAGAGGTTTCATTCTATCTAGTATCATTGCTTGCTATTTCTTTAAATTTATTTGTACTAAAGAGATGGAGGATCAACAATCAGCAAATTTAGCACAAGAACCATCGTTTGTTGACTTACCAGACGAGATGTTATGACTATGACAACCTTCAAGACAACAAAATAGAGACACACACCCTCAATAATGACATGTTTTTCCTTGGATTGATGGCAAAATACAACATTGTCATATTGCATTTACGTGTAGTGTGTAAAAATATTATACATCATGTATCTATTGTTATTTCATGTCTGAGTGCTAGAGGTTATTTTAGAAGATATTATAAGGAGAGGATTTATTATAGCCACTTAGTTAGAAAATTAAGATGGCTATTTATTTTATTCCTATCTTATTTATATCCTAGAATAGACTCTTTTGTAATTAGAAGAAAGGTAAATGTTGTTTTATCTTTCTTCTAACTTTTGAGGTAGAATGGACCTTGTGAGAGATAAGAAAGAGAGGTAGAGACTTTGTTCAACCACCCAAGTCGGAAAATATCTTCAATCTTTTTGATATTTTAGATGCTTATATTAGCTTATGTAAAATTTCCATGAAAATAAAAATCAATACATTTGGAGCTTTTATGAAAGTTTTATGAGCCGTGAAGTATCAAGAGGGCAAATTATTGCTAGGGTTTGAAGAGTAGAATCAACTAGCTATAAAATTTGGAGTTTAAGAGGCATGCATGCAAAATTTTAGAATAAGTTAGATGATGGAGTGAGCTTTCTAAAAAGCTATTGCATGCTCAATTTGGAGAAAGAAAGTAATCACAATGAAGGCTGAAGTGAAGAGGAGCTTTGCTGCCTTTGCATTTGCTGAGAAGTTTTAGTACCTATTTCTTTTAGTCATAATTTTTAAATGGTAAGTCATCTATTTGTGAAATTTTGATATGTTTTACAATGGATTATTGACTTTTCATAGGCTATAAGCACACTTGATTTGATCTTTGGATGAACTTTTAGTGATTTATTTAGTTTCAACTTATTGTATAACTTGTATTCCTCATATACGGTTGTATTTTGAGATATACTTGAATATATGCACACTTTGCTTATACCTTTTATAGAAGTATATATACTTATATTTATATCAAGTATTTATATAAGTATTCTATAAGTATTATACATAATATTTCTACAAGTATTTGTATAAGTATTATATCAAGGATTATATACTATTTTATATAAGTATTTAAACAAGTATTATATAAGTATTTATACAAGTATTATGCAAAGATTTATACTTTATACTTATATAAGTCTTGTACAAGTATAATACAAGTATAATTTTAAAGCTTGAACAAATATTGTGCAAGTATAGAAGATACTTGCACGGCTTTCTCTCATGTTCCCTACTAGTTCTAGTAGCAGCTAGGAACCCACCGTTTTTCCAAGGCAAATTCTCTCTACCCGACAATGTGTTTAATATCATGACCTTGGAAGAGACTTTCGATGTTTGGTGATACTTTTAGAGGTAAGAACTACTCTTGATGGTGTTCTAAATGTTTTCTTTGAAAAAAGTTATGAAGGCCTCAACAATGATCAAATAATAGGATGGTCCTCTTGTCTTGGTATGGGACACTATCGATGGCTGAAAGGACCTACCAACTATCTTCAAAAGGAACAAAGATCAGAGTATGTGGCAAGCACAATTCGACGTATCCTAGACTTCCTCAACGTGTAATCACTGCTCCTCGTAGAATTGGTTCTTAGAAGGGGGAGTAATGTCACAGACATAAGATTTACTCTAGTAATTATCTAATTAATATAAATTGATAGAAGTAGATAAAATAAATTAATTTAATAATATCTTAGAAAAAAGCTTCCTAGAAGCTTCATAGATGTAGAATCACCTTTATACATGTTTATAGGTGATTGATAGATTAAAAACTTGGGTAACAAGCTAGCCATGTGTTGCACTTATTGGTAGCTTGTGAAACAAGCTAGCCATGTGTCGCACATATTGATAGCTTGTGAAACAAGCTAAGTATGTGGTGCAAATGTAAGAAACTTGTCTTACAAGTTTGATATGTATCTTGCAAATTGGATACATGTTGGAGGTCCTATAGAATGCCACCACATAGTTCTTAAATAAATAATATATATAGAAACAAGAATGAAGGCTTCACTCTTATCAATTCCTTTTTTGTTCTAGTCTAATTCAAGAGTCATGTATTTTTTAGTCTTTGGCAATAGCCATTCTAATTTTTTCTTGAATATATATACTTCTTTATTTCTATCTTGTTATTTTCCTTTCACATAGTTTTTACTAACTTATGCATCTCTTTTAGTTTGTGTCCTTAACATTAGATCTTCCACAATATAGACATAGATTTTCTTATCGATGTCTAGTCTTTTTTGTTGGTGTTAATGGCTTAAATTGAATCTCATAAATTATCACAAACATAAGATTTATTCCAGTAAATTATCTAAGTAATAATAGACTAATAGAAGTAGGTAAAATAAGTTGATTTGATAATATCTGATAGAAAAGCTTCCTAGAAGCTTCATAGATACAAAATCACCTTTATACATGTCTATAGGTGATTGGTAGGTTAGAAACTTAGTCAACAAGGTAGCCACATGGCGCACATGTTGGTAGCTTGTCGAACAAGCCAAGTACGTGGTGCACATGTGAGAAACTTGTCGTGCAAGTTTGACACGTGTCTTGCAAATTAAACACGTGTATGAGGTCCTATAGAATACCGCCACATAATTCTTAGTTAGATAGTATTTATAGAGGCAAGAGTGAAGCCCTCTTCATTCTTTTCAACTCCTTTCCTGATTCTAGTCTAGTTTCAAGCGTCTTCATGTTTCTAGTCTTTGGCAATAGCCATTCCAATTTTCTTTGAATATACATACTTTTTTAATTCTATTTTGTGACTTTTACTTTGATACAGTTTCTATTAGATTATGCATCTCTTTCTAGTTCATGTCCTTGACAGATTGACAAGAGTACACTTATAATATCATAGCTTTGTCTTGTCTTGATTTTAAGAGTGGATTATCCCTTTTTTTCTTGATAAGACACAAGCATTTTAGAAGTTGCAGATTACCCTCTTCTAAATTGATATTATTCCTAGTGTTTTCTTTGTTCTCCCCGATACTTATCTCGAGTGGTTTTAGATATTTTTTGAAGTATTATCATAGCCGAGCTTGCCGAAATGAAGATTGCAATGGCACAAATATAAGAGCAAATGAGAGAATTGATGCTTGCAATACATCAACTCACTGTACCTCCACAAGGAGCAACAAGGTTACCAAATAATGAAGATATAGATATGGTTGGAGCTGCTTCAACATCTACACCAAGTCATATAATTCCTCCTACATTAGAACATCGTCCAAGCATCAGAGAACCAAAAATTGGTCTATTTGAGAAGTTTGATGACACAAGATCCAAGTTTCGAGGATTCATCAACCAAGTCCAATTGGTGATTGAATTGCAACCACAAAGTTTTTCAACTTGAGGATCACAAGTCAGATTTATTGGTACACTACTTTCAGGTTCTACCTTATCTTGGTTTTCATCTTTTCTGGAACGACGTGATCCAATATTGGATAATTTAGAAGCTTTCTTAGCAGAATTTTGATCTATATATGGAGAACACAATGCAACTCGTGTTGCAACCAACAAGCTTCATATCCTATGATAAGGCAATCGATCAGTGATATTATATGCTTCACAATTTTGACAACTAGCAATCAATATCAAGTGGGACGATGCTGCACTCATTAGTCAATTTCTCTACGGATAACAATATGAAGTGAAGAAATTGATGTTGAACTTACCCGATCCTCAAACATTGAGTCAAGCAATAGACTTTGCGATGAAGTGTGATTATCAGCTTTTCAAATTTAGATCTGAAAGTCGTACAAGAAAACCTCAGCAACATTATAATTCAGTGGCAGTACCAATGACTTCTCAATATGTACTTTCAGAAGTCGAGGACATGCAAATTGATGCTATTTGTTTCAAGCCGCTTACTGAACAAGAAAAGACTCGACGTCATCAATAAGGATTATGCTTGTATTGTGGAGAACCTAAATACACTGCTCAAAATTGTCCAAAGAAACGACGCAACTACAAGATGAGGAGTACGACTGTCAAAGAAGACAATATGTTGGAAAACGAGTTTGTCCAGCCACAATAAGGACCGTGCGGCTGGGATCTTGTACAATTTCTAATGAAGGTCCTATCCTCTCCTCACAACCATCTCCTTGTTTTATAATAGATATGTATTTAGGACCTAATAATTACAAAACCTCTGCTTTAATAGATTTGAGAGCCTCGGCTTATTTTTTAGATGAAGAATTTGCTAAAAGCCATAGAATACAGATAGTATAAAAATCTAAACCCGTACACATAGAAGTCATAGATGGTCGTCCTTTATCTTCTGGAGATATTATTCATGAAACACTTCTTCTAGATGTAGTAGTAAATGGGTATAATAGTTGCGTAATTTTTAACATAATTAGATCTCTGTTTATTTCAATTATTCTAGGTCTATCATGGTTAGAAAAATACAACCCTCAAATAGATTGGATTTCTTGTACTTTGAACTTTTTTAAAAGTATAGCTAACAATATAGTTAATCAAGTAAGAAATCACAAGTCTAGCAGAATTAAATCTGCGTTTGTAGGTGCAAGAGCTTTCTTACACGCTGTAGAAGAAGGATCACCTTTTGTCATTTATGCTACACCTATTTCCAACGATGGAAAGACTTCAAGTAGCATTCCAAGTTAGTATCAAGATTATCAAGAGGTTTTTGAAAAAAAAAATGCAGATATTCTTTCAGAGCATCGTCTATATGATTGTTCAATCGACCTTAAAGAAGGAACTCAGCCACCATTTGGATCAATCTACGGTTTATCACAAGATGAATTGGCTCAACTCAAGGCGTATATTGACGAGAATTTGGCCAAGAATTTTATATGTCATTCTAAATCTCCAATAGGAGCTCCAATTCTATTTGTGAAGAAAAAAGATGAATCATTGCGGATGTGTGTTGACAATTGAGGACTCAACAAGATCACAATCAAGAACAGATATCCATTACCTCTAATCTCAAGACTCTTTGACCAGTTGAATCAAGCTAGGATCTATACAAAAATAGATCTAAGAGGAACATATAATCTAGTACGCATCAAAGAAGGAGATGAATGGAAAACTGCTTTTCAAACCAAGTACAGATATTTTTAATATAATGTCATGCCTTTTAGACTTACGAATGCACCAGCTCCTTTTCAACATCTCATGAATGATATTTTTCACGAGTTCTTAGACAATTTTGTCGTCTGCTACCTAGATGACATTTTGATCTATTCTAAGAATGTAGAATAACATGAAATACATGTTCGTCAAGTATTACAAAAACTTAGAGATGCGGGATTGTACGCCAAGATGGAAAAGTGTGTATTTCACACTACTCAAGTTGATTTCTTAAGATACATCATTTCAAATGATGGTCTCATAATGGATTCTAAGAAAGTCCAAACAATCATGAATTGGAAGATTCCAAAGACGATAAGAGATGTCCAATGCTTTTTGGAATTTGCCAATTATTATTGGATCTTCATCAAAGACTTCTCTCGTGTTACAGCTCCACTTACACGTTTGACTTGTAAAGACAAACTCCAATGAAATTAAGAAGCAGAAGGAGCATTTGAAGCTTTGAAGACATTGTTTGTTTCTACACCAATCTTGTATCGTGTAGATTTTTCCAAGGCGTTTTTTATGGAAACAGACGCATCAAATTTTGCCTTGGGTGCGGTTTTGTCACAAATGGGAACAGATGACAAACTTCATCCAATAGCTTTTCATTCAAGAAAATTCTTAGCAGCCGAGATCAATTATGAGATCCATGACAAAAAACTTCTTGCAATCGTGGATTTGTTTCAAGAATGGCGTCAGTATCTAGAAGGCGCTTCAAGTCTAGTCACCGTGTATACGGATCACAAGAACCTCGAGTATTTTATATCGACACGCGTGCTGAATCGTCGTCAAGCTCGTTGGAGTATGTCTTTGTCAAGATTCAAATTTATTATTACTTATCGGCCAGAAAAACAACAAGGTTTGTCCGATGTCCTTTCTAGACGTTGTCGTATGACGTGGCCTTCTATCTGGGAATACACTAGGTACCTGGCTGTATAGAGTTTATTCAAAATTTGATGGCAAAATCCAACAGGTCATTTGTCCTCAATAAAAAGGACAAATAATACAAAAATCTCACAAAAGAGAAGTTACATATATAAACCTTCTTGTATTCAAGTAAGTTTGTACAAAAAGGGTTTAAATTTCCACAAAAACTGTTCAAAACTTTATTCACCCGTAAGGACTTATTTCTTGCTAAACTTTAGAGTCCAATAACTCTTGATCCAACCATTTAATTTCTATGAAATTTAATTCAAAGTATAGGTAATTCTCTAAAATTTCATCACAAGAAATAATCAACCGTAAATTCATTTTCGATCGTCTGATATCATAAAATCCCTAGCAGGTGATTAAAACCCTAGCTCAGAGACACCTGAGCACTATTTTCCTTATATCTCACAAACCAAAATCTTAATGCCACAAAATTTTTGCACATAGTCTTGTGACATAAGCATATACACTTCTGAAAATTTTGAGCCAAAAATCTATGAAATTGCATAAGATATAGCTCAAAATGCAACCACTATGTAAGCGGGCTACTTACTGCCCTTAAGTTTGTAAGCACTGAATTCAACTCCCAATATCTCCTTCTTCCTGGCTTAGATTTTTTTGAGCCTTATGTAGAAAGTGTAGCCGTAAAAGTGTTCTCTCCAACCCTAGTCGCCGATCCTCAATTGCGTTCTATATGCGCGAGTAATATTCAAAAGAGTGACAGTAGGTCCAAAATCAACACCTTAACTTTGGGCGCCTATAACTTCTTCATAAAAAGTGCAAATCACACAAAATTTGCATCTAAACCAGATCCAAAAACCTAAACCTTATAATCCTAGCCTCTGATGTTCGACTCCCCTTTCGAAAAACAAACCCTAACTCCAAATAAACCCTTAGGCAACCTCCTTGAAGCCCATTGGGCATGATTTTTGGCCAATTAGAATAGAGATTTCTATCATCCACCTCTATTCATCTACATGGATGGCCAAACTACCCTTTTTACATTAAAAACCCTTTTCTAACCCTTCTTCTTATAAGATTTACATACTTGGTGCTTTAAGCACCAAATAAAAGAAGTAAATAAGATCTTAAGGATCACCAATGTCTTAAACATCACCAATGTCTAACATAGATGACCTAAGATATATACAAGTTACTATCAATATAAAATTAACTTCAAAAGTCACTACTAGAAAGAAAATAAGATTGTATAAACCTTAATAATAATCCTTTTAATAGATCCTTTCTAAACTAGCAACCTAATCACATCCTATAACCAATAAAAGTCCACTGATATGACTTTCATTTAGCTAAGTAATAAATTATACATTAAATAAACATGTATAATTTTTTTACATAGTAGCCAAATCACAACACAACAATGTTCTTATTTTGCACCAAAAGAAGGAGATGCAAATTTTGAGCAACAAAGAACGGTTCTCTTGAAACCAGAGCAGTTTTATCTTCGAGCAATAAAATCAACATTGACTGTTGATTCAACTTTTCTCAAGCAAATTCAGTCAAGTATGTCCTCAGACCCTCTTGTTCATGATATCAAGAATAATTCTTCCAAGTCTCATGATTCTTCTAAATTTGAGTTCAAGAACAATCTACTATATTTCAAAGGACGTGTATATGTTCTAGAAGGAGAAGCTCGTTTACGTGTTCTTCAAGCACGTCATGATTTTCCAGTGGTAGGACATTTTGGATACAACAAGACTTTGAAACTTATATCAAGAGATTTTTGGTGGCCTCAAATGTGGAAGGCAATCAAAGACTTTGTACAATCATGTGATATCTGCTCAAAATCAAAGACTCCTTGTCATCGACCTTTTAGGCTTCTTCAGCCATTATCTATTCCAAAATAACCATGGTCTTCTGTTTCCATGGATTTCATCACAGATCTTCAAAGCTCAAGATCTTATGACTCTATATTTGTGATAGTAGATTGGTTCACCAAGATGGCACATTTTGTGCCATGCACAAAATCTATCACAGGTGAAGAAATAGCTAAGTTTTTCATTGATAATATCTATCGCTATCATGGATTATTTAAGGATATTATATCGGATAGGAGAACTCAATTTGTGTCAAGATTTTAGAAAACCCTTTTCAAGATCTTAAAACTGGACATAAAATTATTTTCAGCTTTTCATCCTCAAACTGATGGACAAACAGAGCGTGTGAACCAAGTCTTGGAGCAATATTTAAGGTGTACCATCAACTACCAACAAGATGATTGGATAGCTCTTCTGCCATTGGCAGAACTTACTTATAATAATACAATACATTCGTCTATGCAACAAACACCTTTCTTTGCCAATTATGGTTATCACCCACGATTTGATGCTTTTGACTTTTCAAAAGTTGATAATCCAGCAGCAGAAGATTTGGCAAATCGTTTGTCAGAGCTACATGCAATAATGAAGGTGCAATTAAAAGAAGCTCAAGAACGACAAAAAATAAATACAGATGCGTATCGCAAGGAACAACCACAATTCAACGTGGGGGACAAGGTATGGTTACTTCGTCGTAATATCAAGACTACTCATCCTTGTGATAAGTTGGACTATCGTAGGCTTGGACCTTTTCCTATTTCTGAACAAATCAATCCAGTTGCATATTGATTACACCTATCAGAGTCCATGAAGATCCATCCTGTATTCCACGTGTCACTACTCAAGCCATACAAGACAGTGGACATACAAGGAAGAAGACAAATACCACCGCCTCCTATAGAAGTGGACAACAATGAAGAATTCGAGGTTGAAGAGATTTTAGATTCAAGGCGGCGCCAAAATCGACTGGAATATCTTGTGCATTGGCGCGGATATGATATTAGTGAACGCACATGGGAGCCATCAAAGAATCTAACAAATGCATCGATAAAAGTTAATGCATTTCATCGATGACATCCATCAAAACCAAGATAAATACTCAAGAAAATCTTTGCTATAAAGCAAGGCAGGTTCTATAGAGGTTTCATCCTACCTTGTATCATTGTTTGTCATTAGATTTTGTTTGTGCTAAAGAGATGGAGGATCAACAACCAGTGAATTTAGCTCAAGAGCCATCATTTGGTGATTTACCGGATGAGACATTACGACTATCACAACCTTCAAGACGACGGAATAGAGATGAAGACCCTCAAGAACGACATGTCCTTCCTCGGATTGATAGCAAAATACAACGTGTTTGGTATCACGACCTTAGAAGAGACTATTGATATTTGGTGATACTTTTAGAGGTAGGAACTACTCCTGATGGTGTTTTTAATGTTTTCTTTGAAGAAAGTTATGAAGGCCTCAATAATGATCAAATAACAGGGTGGTCCTCTCGCCCTGATATGGGACATTATCGATGGCTGAAAGGACCTATCAACTATCTTCGAAGGGAACAAAGATCAGAGTATGTGGCAAGCACAATTCGACATATTTTGGACTTTCTCAACATGTAATCACTGCTCCTCATAGAACTCGTCCCTAGAAGGGGGGATAATGTCACGGACATAAGATTTACTCCAATAAATTAGCTAAGTAATAATAGACCAATAGAAGTAGATAAAATAAGTTGATTTGATAAAATTTGATAGAGTAGCTTCCTAGAAGCTTCATAGACGCGAAATCACCTTTATACATGTCTATAGGTGATTGGTAGATTAAAAACTTGGTCAACAAGGTAGCCACATGGCACACATGTTGGTAGCTTGTAGAAGAAGCTAGCCATGTGTCACACATGTTGGTAGCTTGCGGAACAAGCCAAGTACGTGGCGCACATGTGAGAAACTTGTCGTTCAAGTTTGACACGTGTCTTACAAATTAGACACGTATATGAGGTCTTATAGAATACCGCCATGTAGCTCTTAGTTAGATAATATTTATAAAGGCAAGAGTGAAGCCCTCTTCACTCTTTTCAACTCCTTTCCTGATTCTAGTCTAGTTTCAAGCGTCTTCATGTTTCTAGTCTTTGGCAATAGCCATTCCAATTTTCTTTGAATATACATACTTTCTTAATTCTATTTTGTGACTTTTACTTTGATATAGTTTCTATTAGATTATGCATTTCTTTCTAGTTCATGTCCTTGATATCAATTTGCATGGATTCAATATATGTTAATGGCTTCTCTAATACTCTTGAAGATGTAATATGTATACTTTAATAGGTATTGCTAAAAATTAATAGTCTCTTTTATTGTAATTCAAATAGAAATTGTTACAAGTAATAGCTTAAGATATGAGTTCTTTTAAACTTTTAACTCTTAATGTTATGGTCAATAAATTCTTTACATTATCTTTTAAACCATAACAAAATTGAATCATCAAGATTACAAATAAATTGTTGAAATTTTGCGGCATAAATTGCAACTAAATGTTATCCTTGTCATAGGTTTTGAATCTTCATTTTTGCCACCCTCTTCCAATCACTATTTCCAAAGGCAATAGTAAATCTTTCCATAAAAGCTTCCAAATTATATAAGATTAAAGAATTCTTTTCCAACAATGGAACAAATCATTATTGAGCACTTTTTAATAAAAAAGTGTCTACAAAAGTGGCTTAAGTGAATCCATCTAGATAACAAAAAGGATATTATTGTAAGTAAAGTCATACTTGTTGCACAAACCTTCAAAAGTTGGATCTTGTTCCATCAAATTTATCAAGCATGCTAGCCTTTGGCTCTTTCATGACAATCCTTGGAGTTTCTAGAGAGGTTACGTGCTTAGCTTGTCTTCCACTTGTTTCCCTCAATCACATAATCTTTTACTCTAAACTATGAACCTCTCATTTAATTTCTTTGGATACTTTTTTTATTTGCAATTTTTTTTTTTGTTACGAAAGAATTTCATTTTTTCTCATATAGTATCCAAAATAGCTCAAAGATCTATAGGAGTTGCTACTCTATTCTTTATTTGTAAGCATGCACCTTCCATGACTTAATCTACTTCCATATTGATAAAAAAAAATCAACAGGCCGTTAATGTATTATTTTTTATATTAAAAAAGAATATTTCTAAATAATATTAATTTATAGGAATAATCCACAATCTCTAAAATATAGTGATATATCCTAGGAAAGAAATAATCTATTCTCTCCAAAGAAAGATCAAACTGCAACAAATAAATATATCAGTCTAGAAGGGAATAATCTACACTTGTAATTTCAAGAACGCAATAGTAACTTCAAAAAGAGGGATAATCCACTCTCTATTAAGAAATTAAAGCTTTAATATGATTACTTAGAAAGTCTTGCCAAAGTGTCAAGGATGCAAGATATTAGATTAACAAAGAAATAAGGAAAAGATTACAGAACTAGAATAATTTCAA
>JAWRVF010001170.1:0-99920 GCA_036785485.1 Physcomitrellopsis africana | reverse complement strand
AACAAAGAGGTGACGAAACGCATCAACGACACCGGCCCCTCTTTCGGCGGCTGGAAGAACTGGAACTGGGCTTCAAGCGGCGACGTTTTCATGAACGGGGCGTTTTTCACTGGGTCCGGAGCCAGTGCCAGCTCCGCCGGTGTGTATGCCAAGGCTTTCAGCACCTCGTCACGCCCTGGCGACCTGGTGCCGGCCCTCACCAATGGCGCAGGTCCCGTGAAGCTGTACAAGCTCGGCGCCGTTACAATGTGGGCGCCGCGAGAGGTGTGTGGTGGCGAGGAATGTGCAGAGGGAAAGGGGTGTGGCGGCCGGCCATCGACTCATCCTGTGATGGACAAGCAGAGGCTGCGCCGGTGCTAGGCCGGATGCGTTCACGACGGAATTGCAGGGAAGACAGCAACCTCCTCGGTCGAGCCTGCAAGCGAGTGCGGGGTTTGAGGGTGAGGAGTTGGGAGTTTTGGAGTTTAGCGCCCGCGTCCGGGTCCGCAACCGCTGTCTGAGGGGAGGTGTCAAGGTTGCATCCTTTCGGATGGACGAGTTGATAGGGGTTTCAGGCTCGTTAACGTAGTGCAACCGGCGCCACAGGATGCGACCAAAGGTGCCTGTGGTGGACGAGTTGGTAGAGATCGAACAGAAGTTGTGCGTCTACATCAGCTGAGTTGCTGGTAAGGAACGTTGTGGGTCGACCGCTCACGTGGAGGCTGGAGCTGGAGTGTGACGAGTTGGTTTGACGTGGTCATCGACCTCACACAAGCCCCCTCCTGTTGCAGAGGAGTTGGTCCGAATATGATGGTAGTGGTAGTGGTAGTGGCGGTAGAAGTAGGAGCAGGCGTAGTAGCATGTATCATCTCCCAAGACTGGAGATGCGGAGTGGGGAGTCAGAGACGCCCCTCCCCGCAATCTGTAGTCGACAACCACAATGGAATGCGTTTTCCTCTACCCGTCCACGTCCTGCAACAGTGGCCTCACGTGTTCCGCTAGCACTGTGCGAGTGGTACGGTTTGGGTTAATGTTTGACCTCCACAGCCACGATCGCAGGTTTCTTGTATATGTTTTCTTACTTGGCTTGGATTCCAGAGCTGGTGCCGTGGAAACTTCGCTTTTCTCCTACCCCGACGTGTGGAGGTCTGTCACAAGGTGAAACATGTTAGGGAAGTGAGCATGGAACCCATTCTGGTGGGGGAAGTGTACACCCATTCTGCTTCTTGAGTCGCAATATTCCAGGATGAGTGAACCCAGGTATGTAGGGATTCGGAGCCTGAGGAATTCGATGCTTTAAGCCAACGGCGGCCAAATAAAACAGGGATGAAGTTCAATAGTCGATGTGTCGATTTTGTGCATTTCATAGAGGACGCATTTTGGTTGCACACAGTGGCGTTGTTGCTTTCAGCTTTGATATCCCGCAGCGTGAAGCCGTAACTGCTGTCTTGTATGCTATGAGGCTGGTTGGCATGGCGTTGCTTCATTCTGTGAAGCAGTGGTTTATCCCCTCGCAGAATCCATTCAAGAGCAATGCTTGTGGCAAATCAAAGGCCAGTTGCACACAAGGCCCGTTCAATGTCAGCAGTGTGAGGATGGTGGGTGTATATTCCAAGATATTGGGTTGGAGGGATTGTAAACAGTAACAGCGAGTTACACTAAATGAAAACCAAGACCAAAATTTCATAGTGTTCATATCATGTATGATATTAATGTAGCCTACTGCATTCCTTCATTTTTTATTTCTATCTTACCAATCCAAGAAACATAGACTTTGCATATCAATTAAAAAGTGTGTTGTGAATTTGAAATTTAAGACTCAAATGTTTTGGATGTATTGATTTAGAAAAGTTGAAGTTGTTTTTACATTTAAAACTATACAACATATTTAGCTTAAAACCTCATCATAGAATATATTTTTTTAGTGAGTTTTATAATTTGATTAGTTGTTTATTAAGGAGTCCAATCATAGCTTGTGGAGGCTCATAGTTTGAAGGAAATACACTAAACTATAAATTACTAGCTTTTAGGTATTTTTCATCTCTAGTTCCTCCCTTTTGTATTTATTTTTTTAAAATTTACTTATTTATTGAATTTCTATTATAATTTTTTCAACAAAATAATCTTCTGCTAGAATTCTACCTTCATTCAACAAATTATGTGCCTTTGCACTACAATCAAGAATCCATAGTTTATACTTTTGATTATCACTATAAGTTGTCTATCACAAGACTTCACTTATGAGTTTCATCTTATATTTTGATATGTTTGTTTATATTTATTTATTTTTTATAATTTTTTTTTTAATGTACAAGTAATACCAATTCCAGTTCTCATTACAATCTCAAATCTTCAATCAATAACATAATCTGTTTCTTACCATTTATACTTTATTTCATATTGTGAAGCACCTTTATAAGACTTCCAATTTGAATTTTATAAAACTCACACTTAAATTCATCTACCTATCTTCTACCATTGGTTTGAATTGAAATTAATAATTATAAGATTTATTATTTAAATTTAAATCTTTCACTATCTAAAACTTTTATCATAATTCATCTAATAATATTAATAAAATATTCTTCACAATACCCATTGATATGCTTCTATATCTTTTTAAATCAATTAAGACTATACACACAAGATTCAAGAAAAATATTTCCAAATAGATCTTAGTTAAGTTTTTTTTAAATCAACACATTAATAATTTAGAAAACTCTACTAACAATAGATAGAAAATACTAATTTTATATGTCTTTTAAGATGACTTAACTAGTGACTAACTTAAAATCATCTATATTAGCCATCTTTTCTAAAATCAACACAAATACATATTGCAAGCTAAGAAAAAATTGGATGATTACAATGCCAATTCTATTAAGAAAATCACAATCAAGGAATAATAATTAATAGTTAAAATTTTAGTATATAATGCCTTAATTTAAGATTCTTTAGATAGTCCTTAAAATAGCTAAAAATAATAATAAAATGATAAAAAGAGATGGAAGATATGAATAAATTATAAATTATCTATTACCAATAAAAAAATAATCAAAAGAAAAATTGAACTATTTTTAAGATTCTAACCAAATCTATTCTTTGTATTTTATTCTAGAAACCATTCAATATACATAGTATATTACAAAATTATAAATAAACAATCTTTTTAGCATTATTTATTATTAAGAATTTTTAAAAATATAAATTTAAAAATATTTATATTTATATTTATATATATATATATATATATTTTAGGATTTTTTGTAGATAGAAGAAATCTAAAAAATATTATCATATATAAAAAAATAATAAAATAAATTTATTTAATATGACTTCTATTATAAGATATAAAGTTTTAAAAATAATTATAAAATAAATTAATTTTAAAATAAATATATATACTTATAAATGACTAAATTATAGTTTGTATAGAAAATAATAATAATAATAATAATTTTAAATTAAGTTAAAAATATCTATTATTTGAGACCATAATTTAAAAATAGAATAAAATATACTACTACTAAAACAATCTTTAAAATGGAATTGCTCAAGTGAAAGAAATATAATAATATAAACTTATAAAATATGCAATATGTGAACTAATGCAAGTTAGTACATCAAATTCATTAACTTATGTTTTAAAATAATATTATATTTTAAATTAAATTTTTATTGACATTACTTTTAAAGAATTTGAGACTTAAAAATATTAAATATACAATCTTGGATTATAACCAAAGCAACTTAAGAAAACATTGAGGACATTCCAATTTTTTTTTGAATACATATACTTTCTTATTTCTATTTTTTTGTTTTCTTTTGACACAAATTTCACTAATTTATGCATCTTCTTTCAATTTGTGTCCTTAATAGATTGATAAGAGTGCACATATAATATCAGAGCATTGCCATTCTTGATTAAGAATAGATTATTCTTTTTTCTTGATAAGATAAAAGTATATTTGAAATTATGGATTATCCGCTTCTAAATTGATATTATTCCCATAATTTTTTTCTTTATTCTTGAGTGTTTTATGCTATATTTCTCAAGTGAGAGTAGACACTTTTTTTTCTATTATATTATCATAGCTGAGCTTGGTGAAATAAAAAATACAATGACACAAATACAAGAATAAATAAGAAAATTAATGCTTATAATGCACCAACTCAATTTATTATCACAAGGAGCAACAAGATTAGTAGGAAGTAAAGATATAGAGATGATTGGAGCTACTTCAATATCTATACTAAACCATATTACTTTATTTATGATAGAATATTATTCAAGCATCAAAGAGTCAAAAATTAGTTTGCTTGAAAAGTATGATGGCATAAAATTTAAATTTTGAGATTTTATCAATCAAATATAATTGGTGATTGAATTTTAATCTCAAAGTTATCCAATTTAAGGATCACAAGCCAGATTTACTAAAATACTATTTTCAAGTTTTGATTTTTTGTAATTTTCATCTTTTTTTGAACAATGTGATCCAATATTAGATAATTTGGAGGCATTTTTAATAGAATTTTGATCTATGTATGGAAAACATGATACAATTTGTATTGCAACCAACAAGATTTATATCCTGTGATAAGGCAATCAATTAATGATATTATATACTTCACAATTTTAATAATTAGCAACTAATATCAAGTGGAATGATGCTACATTCATCAATCAATTTCTTTACAGATTATAAAATAAAGTAAAGAAATTAATGTTTAATTTATCCAATCTTCAAACTTCAAATCAAGCAATTGACTTTGTTGTGAAGTGTAACAATCAATTTTTTGAGTTTTGATTTGAAAGTTGTACAGAGGAGCTTCAATAATATTATAATTCAATACCAACATTGATGTCTTCTCAATACATACATTTGAAAGTAGAAGACATGCAAATTGATGTGATACATTTTAAACCTTTTATTGAATAAAAAAAAAATCTTTGTTATTAAAAAAAATTATGCTTATATTATAGAAAATCTAAGCACATTGCTCAATATTATCTTAAAAAATATTATAACTACAAAATAAAGAATATGATTGTCAAAGAAGATAATATGTTGGAAAAAAAATTTATTTAGCTACAATAAGGACTGTGCAACTAGAATCTTATACAACTCCTAGTGAAGGTCATATTTTCTCCTCAAAACACTCTCCTTGATTTATAATAGATGTATGTATAGAGTCTAAAAACTACAAAGCTTCTACCATACTAGATTCAAGAGCCTCAACATATTTTTTAAAAGTTATAAAATACCTTTAATATAAAAAACTAAACTCCTACACATAAAAGTCATAGATGGTTGTCTATTGTCTTTTGAAGATATTACTCATGAAATCCTTCTTATAAATATAACAATAGATGGCTATAATAGTTATGTAATCTTTAATATAATTAAATCTCCCTCTAATCAACTCATTTTAGATTTATCATGGCTAAAAAAATATGATCCTCAAATAGATTAGATTTCTTAGAGTTCTATTTACAGGATCCAAATCTTCAATCCTTTGAAAACCCATAAATCCATTGTCAATCAAATCCAAAATCTAAAACTAAAATTTTATATATTGGAGTTTGGAGATAATCTAATTAGCACCCATGTACCTCCATCCTACATGGGTACCCTTTAGAAACCTAAGAAAGTATTTTTTGGCTCTAAAGGCATCTTTCTTAGCTGCTCTCTGTGTCTTTTATGAATAGGCTTTACAGTAAGAAATTGCAAAGCCTTCTTTGTATCACAACTACAAATCTTGACATAATATGAACCATCATCCAAGATTTTAGCTTCTATTCTAGTACTTGTAATAAAGGATTGACTAAGTATTACTAGATATGTACTAGAATTTTCTACAGAAAATTTTTGTCCCACCTCCACATCTCCAATCTTGGTCTTCACATTTGGACAAGCTCCATATAAATCACCTTGTTTATTGTTTACATTGAACTTGCTTATGTCATCTTTCTCCTTCTCTTTGCCTTTCTTCCACCACTCTTCTAGTGATGGTATATTATCAAGATGAATAAAAGAAGGCATCTTTTTTAAGTTTATCTCTTGAAAAGCTTTTTCATTCTTTGGAGACTTTTTTTTACTAACAAGCTCAATATCTTCCTCGTAAATAACTCTATCCCTCTTTTCTTCAACTATTATATCATGTAAATTATCATTCTGTTTGTTTCTACTCAAAAGTGCTTTAATGCTCATGACATCAACTAGATCATCCCATCCACTCATCTTTCTGATAGCTTCAACTGTTAGAGACAAAAGAATACAAAACAAGAATCTTGAACTAGGACAAGGTTTCCAAAAGAAAATCAACAAGAACTTAAATTAAATAGATGAATATACAAACAATACTAAGAAAAGTGAATTAAAACTCCAAGAGATGCGTTGTCAAGACTGAAGAACTCTTCAACCTTGATTCCTATATATATTCCTATTGAGGATGCTTTTTGAGCAAATACCATCAAACTAAGTAATTTCTCAAGGAGCTTTTACCAACTAGGAAGCTTCTTAAACTCCTTCCACTAATTAAGAAGCTTCTTGAGATCCTTTCACCAACTAAGAAGCTTCTCAACCGACTTTTATTAACTCGAGAAGCTTTTAGAATATTCTAAATAGTTTTGTAAACCTCCAAAGTGTATGTTCCTAACAACACTCTCTTCTCTAGTGACGAGTTCCAAGAGGAGCTCAGTCTTATTACATATGTAAGAAATCAGGAATACGTTGTACTATTGAAGCTATGTATTTTATTCTTTGTTCTTGGAGAATAGATTCTATTAGTCCTTGAAGATATCGCCTATGATCTTGAATTAGTACCTTCGTTGTTGAAATATCTCATCTAAGGATTTGATCTTCATTATGGCCTTTAAAACATCTTCTAAACAAGATCTCAGGACTAAAAGGATTTATCTTTCTAAATTCAAGCAATATGACTAAAGCTGAAGCATTGGAATCAAGACTTGCATGGTTGGGTCTTACTCCTAATGGCTCCAATCAAGGTCGTACTTGGCGTTGAAATGTGTTGTTCTTACTTTGCTCAATTGAAGGTTGTGAAAATTATACTACTTCATTCAAAGCTTGCGTGGCAAACAAATCTCTTGATTCTTCTTCCCTTGATGCTTCGAGGTTTGACATGGTGACTAACTTGCTTCTATTGCTCTATTCTATCTTAGAATAGATGACTACATCCTGATGAAGGCTTTAGTTTAATTTTCCCCTTCTTTATGAGTATTCTTTGAAACCAATCTTTATTAAAAATTTATCATCGAATACGTTTGGATTTGTGGGGATAGAGTTGATGAAATTCCTGTACCTTTTGAGGCGCATTGGTGAGATTTGTGGCCGGTTCCCTTGTGCACTCATTAATGTTATAGCCCCGCTAATAAACAAGATATTCTAATTTGTCACACATTCACCATAAATCAAGTATTTTTTCCACCTTGTATTCTTTATGATATTCTATTTCAATATTAAGCGGTGATTGTTATATTCTTCATAGAAAATATGACTATCTATAAGATTCTAAAAGAAAGATATAAAAAATTAGATGTACCTTCATAACAGATGGTAATTCTAAGCGATATGCCATCGGATTAATTTATTTTTGTATAAAAAATAGTCCCAACCTTTCATAGTCCAACTTATTACATGGCCCCTTGGTCTTAATATTCCATTGAAAAAGCCATACCTTATCTCCATTATGAAAAGCAGGCAGTTGATTCTTAAATTTATCTATAGATGCCTTGTAAGTATTTTAAGCTGCTTGTAACTGAAGCTTTAAGGTTGTTTGGTGTTATAAAAGCTGCTTTGCAAATCTTTTAGCTGTTGGATTGTTGTTCTTTGGCATACTCCATAGATCAAGCTTCGAATGATAATTATAATTGGAATAAAATGATATTTATTGGATTAAAGCATGAATAATATTATTATATATAAATTTTGCTAATGATAGATATGAGATCCAATTGTCTTACTGATAGTTAATGCTGCATCATAAATATTGCTCCAAAACTTGATTAAATTATTCTGTTTGGTTGTCAATTTGAAAATGGGAAGTGAAAAAAAATTTAATATCTAATTTTAATATTTCAAAAAGACATTTCCAAAACTCAATCACATACGATATCATTTGATAGGCCATGATATTAATATATATTGTCATGAAAAAGCCTTGTCATTTCTTCACTAAATGCAATCTTTTTGCAAGGGATGAAATGAGCCATTTTTGTAAATCGATCAACCATCATAAAGGTGTTATCCAATGAATTGGATGGCGATAGATGAGTAACGAAATCCATTGAGATAGAGGACCATACCCATCTTGGAATAGACAAGAGTTGCAAGAATCTATAAGGATAATGTCAAGGATTTTTGGACCTTAAACAGATGTTGCAAGAGAGCACAAAGTCCTTCAGTGTCTTCTATATTTGAAGCCACCAAAAATCTCAACTTGGTTAATTAAGTTCTAAGGTCTTATTAAATCTAAAGTGACCCATAGTTGGAAAGTCATGGTGAGATTGAAGAACATGTAGTTGTGTTGGTCTTTTTAGAATATACAAACATTCTTCAAAGTATAGAAGGTCTTCCACAAATTTGAACTTATCAATATTTTTTCTCATGTGATCCTTGACATCAAGGACCAAAGCATCATTAGTGGTTGCAGTACGTACCTCATTGAAAAAACTAGGATTAATAAGCACCGATGTAATAGTAGCACAGAGGCAAAATTGCTCCTCTTTCAATAAGGTTGTATATTGTTGATCAAATGCTGCCTCTTCAATCCTTGGTATAAGATATGATCTCTTTGATAGAGCATCAGATAATTCTTGTTGCTTCCCCAAAAGATAGGTGATAACAAAATTAAATTGAGATAGCGACATGTTCCATCTAGCTTGGCGACGGTTAAGAACTCGAGCTGATATAAAATATTCTAAATTCTTATGATCTGTATATATAGTCATAGGGTGCATTGTGCTTTCAAAAAAATAATGCCATTCTTCAAAAGAATCTATAATAGCAAAAAGTTCCTTATCATAGATTTCATTATTGATTTTGGTAGCAACAAACTTTTGAGAATAGAATACAAGAAGATGGAATTTGTTATCTATACCTATTTGTAAAAGTACAACCTCTAGTGCAAAATTTGAAGCATTAGTCTCCAGGTAGAATGCCTTTGTAAAGTTTGGATGTATCAATATTGGGACTGTAATAAACACCATCTTAAAATCTTGGAATGCCTTTTGTGCTTAAGGCCTCTATTCTAACTTGTCTTCACATGCCAATTGCGTAAGAGGGGCGGCAATTTGAAAGTAATTTTTTATAAATATACGATAGAAGTTAGTGAATCTAAGAAAACATTGTACGTCTTTCACAGTCTTTGGAATGGTCCATTGCATAATCACCTCTACCTTCTTGGGATCCATTATCAAACCTTCAATAAATACAATATATCCCAAAAATTCCATCTGAGATTGATGAAATACACATTTTTTTGGTTTGGCATACAAACCTGTATCTCACAGCTTTTGTATTACCAATTTAACATGCTCTTTGTATTCTTCCAGATTTTTTGAATAGATCAAGATATCATCAAAATAGATCACTATAAACTTGTGCAAATATTCTTGAAATATATCATTCATTAAATGCTCAAAGATAGCGAGTGCATTTGTTAGTCCAAAAGGCATGACATTATATTCAAAATGTCCATACCTTGTCCAAAATATGATCTTTTATTCATCTCCCTCCTTAATCAGTACTAAGTTGTATGTTCCATGAAGATCTATCTTAGTATAGATCTTGGCTTGGTCGAGTTATTCCAAAAGTCCTAAGATTAACGGTAATAGATAATGATTCTTTATTGTTATCTTATTCAATCTCCAATAATCAATACACATACGCAAGAAACCATTCTTCTTTTTCACAAAAAGTATAGGTGCACATGTTGAAGACTTTGAATGCCTAATAAAATTCTTTGCAAGATTTTTTTTAATATAATCTTTTAATATTGAAAGCTCATTTTTAAAAAGATTATAGATTGGGCCAAAAGGTGGTTGTGTTCCTTCCCAAAGATCTATAGCGCAATCATATGATTGGTGCTTTGGCAATATATCAGCATTCTTCTTTTGAAAAATATCTTAAAATTTGTTATATTGCTTTAGAATACTTGCCAATGAAGTCATATCTTCTTCAATTGGAATCGCATAAATAATAAATGATGTACTTTTTGTAGTCCATTTTATGAAAGTCCTTGCTCTAATAAATAAAGATTTATTATTTTGTGGCCTTTTATATATATTTTTTGTAGAGATTTCTAGTGGAAATGTTACTCTTTATGACCTCCAATCTATAGATGGATTATGCTTTTTCAACCAAAATAACCCGAGAATAATAGGATTTGAAGGAGTCTTGATAACATTGAACACAATCTAGCTTCTATGATCATTGAATGAGACTTCTATAGGCATGGTTTCATGGAAGATACTACCTGAGGATAAAAGTCGTCCGTCTATAATTGCTACATGAATAGGTTGAGGTTTTTGTACTAGGGGAATTTTATGAAGCTTAGTGAATTTTTCATCTATAAAACAAGCGGACGTCTCTGAATCTAACAAAGCAGTTGTTTGAAGCTTTTGAGGGCCAAAATACAAAGGAATTGTAAAACAACAAGTAAGTTGAGCAAAAAGAGAGGAATCTGAATAATTTTGTAATGTTGGATTGTCTAGTTGCACAGTCCCTATTATGGTTGAATATTATCATTTTTTGAACAATTGTACTCCTAATTTTGGTAATATGTCGATTTTGTTTCTTTGGGCAATTACCAACCTTATGGCCTTCCTCGCCAAAATATAAGTATAAATCTTCTTCCATCTAATACTTCTTTTCTTGTGAACTAAGAGGTTTAAATTATATTGTATCAAATTACATATCTTCTACTTTTGAATGGAAATTTGTTGATATAATAGGAGAATGTCAGATTGCATATTGTCTTGTTGAAGTCCATGAACATTGATCTTGTCAATGTTGAAATAATCAATTATTACATTTTATGGCTTGACTAATGGCTTCATTAAGTGACTGTGGATCCGGGAGTGACAATAACAGATCCTTCATATTGACTCTTAATTCTCAATAAAATTGGCTCATTAGAGCTTCTTCATCCCAATTGATATTGCATGCTAATTGTCTAAAATTGGATGTAAAGACTGATATAAACTGTGCCTCTTGATGTAATGCTTGGATCTTAGCTATTGCCCAATGAATCTTATCATGATCTCCAAATGCTTCTATGAAAACTTCAAAGTTGCTCAGAATTAGCAATCTTTTTTCAAACAAGGGAGTAAACTATGATAATATTTGTCCCATAAGCAAGGTGTCAACTAATACAACTTAAGATTCTTCTATTGGATAAGTATTTGGTTGTAGATTTGTTATCAATTGAATTTGATTGACAAATCCTAGGAACTTTAAACGCATACCATCATATTTTTCCAAAAGACTAACTCAAGTCTTTTTACATTGTTGAAGAAGTAAATTTTCCTGGCGTAGTATAGGTAGTACTACATCTTCAAGTATAGAAGTTGGGAGTAGATGTAGTTTAGATTGTGATATTCTAGATGTTGCGTCATTATGAAGTTTTGCAACAACCTCTTCAATCTCCACAATCCTAATAGATAAAGTAATAAGAGCACTTATAATGGCATGTAATTTGGACTTGGAAGATTCAATCATATTAATGTCTTAACCTCTAGCCATTTCAAGAAGAAAAAAGAAGGAATCTTATAAAAATTAAATAATATCAGTTTAGAAGAGGATAATCCATAACCTCTAAAATGCTTTAAAACCTTCAAAGAGAGGGGTGATCCACTTTTTCCTAAGAAGGACAAAGCTCCAATATTAATGAAGAAAATATTAGTTTAGAGGAAGATAATTTGTAACCTCTAAAATGTTGGTATATCTTCAAGTAGAGGGATAATCCACTCTCTAATAAAAAAGATCCAACTCTGATATTGAAGATAAGGGCAGTCTTGACAAACTGTCAAAGACACAAGAATACAAAATAAGAATCTTGAATTAGGACAAGGTTTTTAGAAGAAAACCAATAAGAACTTCAATTAAATAGATGAATATACAAACAACACTAAAAAAGGTGAGTTAGAACTCCAAGAGATGTGTTGTCAAGACTGAAGAACTCTTCAACCTTGATCCCTATATATACTCCTCTATAGGATGCTTCTTGAGCGGCTACTATCAAACTAAGAAGCTTGTCAAGTAGCTTCTACCAACTGGGAAGCTTCTTGAGTTTCTTCCACTAATTGGGAAGCCTCTTGAAATCTTTCTATTAATTGGAAAGCTTCTTGAGATCCTTCCAGTAACTACGAAACTTCTCAACCAACTTTCACCAACTAGGAAGCTTCTCAATCAACTTTCATTTAATCAAGATGCTTCTAAAATGTTCTAAAAAGTTTTATGAACCTCCGAAGTATATGTCCCTAATATCAATTCCCCTAATCATGATTTTCATACTTGATAAAGAAATAGCTTTAATAACTTTCTATTCAATTGTAATAGAATAAGAATCTGCTTCCTTTTTGTACATGGCACCACCTTTGCTTATTTATTCTTCTACCAACTTCTTCATACCTCTCTTTCCAAAGTTGGTCCTCAAAGGCTCATCAAAATGTGTTAATCTTATCCTCTCTTCTTTGAAATGCTTAATATTTTCCATGATTCCATCTTTGTAGTTATCACATTTGCCACGCTTGTGATTTGGACTATCACACCACATGCATCTTTCTGCAAATCTTTTTAAACCTTCAATTTTCTTCAATGAATTGGTCTTTTGAGATTTCTTAAGTTTATTCATTTTCACCTTGAGATCCCATATATCCTTAATCAACTCTTCAATGGCATCATCTTGAATAACTTTGTTTGTCTTCTAAAGTGGTATTGAATTCAAGATTGCAGATATTGGCTCCAATCGTAATAATGACCTCCAAATATTAATCTTTTGCTGCTTGGCTATAAGCCCTACTGTCTCTTTCACCAACCTCTAGTTATTTATAAATCCACTTTTAGATGTCCTATCTATAAGATGAAAAAGCAGCTTGTCTTCCAAATCTTTATCAGTTGCTTATAAAAATAACTCAGTCTTTCTAGTGTCTAATAGTTGCCTCTCTTGCCATGATAATTGATTAAAATTCTTTTTAAATTGTCTAACTAATTCATTTGAAGCAATCTGATTCTTTAACCTTTGTTCAATCCACTCCAAAAATGATCTTTTCATCATCCTCTGAGTCTTCTTTAAAAAACTCATCTTTCAAAAACTCATCAAATCTA
Source organism: Physcomitrellopsis africana (assembly GCA_036785485.1). Classification (NCBI taxonomy): domain Eukaryota; kingdom Viridiplantae; phylum Streptophyta; class Bryopsida; order Funariales; family Funariaceae; genus Physcomitrellopsis; species Physcomitrellopsis africana. Next base: position 86,592 of record JAWRVF010001170.1, on the reverse strand, counting down.
CTCCACGATGTTATTCCTTCAAGTAGCTCTTGCACCTTCTCCCTGATCTCAAGTATCACTGCTAAATCATAGGGGGTAATCATTCTCATCTCTAAAACTTGATGTACCTCTATTTCACATATATAAATCCTTAAGAATTTGGTGATGTTTCTCCCATCAAACCTTCCAACCTTATCTACCACTACTTATAAGGCATTGGTAATCCTCCTATCATCCTCTTGTGCCTGTTGCTTCTCATGCAAATGTCTTAAATAAATCTTAGGTACCTACTCCCCTTGGTAATCCAAATCCAAGATTTTGATCTTCCATTTTGGCTTGTTGAGTGATTAATGCCTCAAGGCTCTCTCACTAGAAGCACTAATTATATCGTGGTAGAGAGAATTTGATTCAAGAAAGCAATAGGCTTCTGATTGCTACTAATTACTCAACCAAGATCCAAGTATAATAAAACCTCTAAATTTATATAAAATCTCCTTCATAGGACTATTACATCTAATATATAAGTCTTATTTCATCAAACCACTCAAAATATAACAAATACTCTAAAACCTTTATTCCCTCATAGGAATGGAATTTTTTCCAAATTTCAATAATCCATAATTTTTAATCCAATTGTCCAAATCCATTCAAAATTTACATAAAATATTGATGTATTCTTGACCACTATCATAACAAATTTCAATTAGTGATTCTTGATCAATCTTTAGATATCATGAAAGCCCTAACAGTAGCTTCAAATCCTTATTTATAAACACCCATGTACTAAATTCTTTATATCTCATAAATTAAATATTCAAATACTATGAAACTTTGACATATAGCTTTGTAGCATAAAAATTCACCTTTTTGAAAATTTTTAGATAAAATTTCGTCCGAAAGCTTAATATATGACAAATCCCATCACTATCAACAAAATAGCGTACTTACTGCCTTGGAATTCAATTTGCTGTATTTGATTTCCAATATCTCCTTCTTAAAAACTCCAAATATAATAATTCTTTTATATTAGGTATAGAACTTGAAATCATCTCTCTAGCCGCATCTCCCGATCTCCAAAAGCTTCCATATAACTCCTCCAATCCTCAAAAGAGTGTCAATAAATATAATTTGTACACCTTAAATTCAAGTGCCTACTTCTCCTTCATAAAAACTCCAAATCTCTCAATTTTTATACCAAAATTGTAGTCCAAAAAACAAGCTTCCTAATCCTAGTCTTTGATTTTCAAATGCCTCCCTTACAGTTGTCAAAACCTTTCTTCTCCTTATAGGCAGCCTCCTCAAAGCCTATTGGGCATGACCATTGATTAGTAGGAATGAAGAACTTCACCCCTTGTTTTTATTCATCTTCATAATATCTCTATCCTTCCAAATAGGCCTCTTAGTAGTTTAATTCTTCTTCTTTGGATTCCAATTGCCTTTCAGGGCCTTATACTAAATATTTAGGTCCTATATAATTTAAATACTATAATCAAATTAAGTAAAAATCTAAAATAAAGTTTCTTATACCAACTCTCTTTAATTTACTTTTCTAACCATTCTAACACATATTAGAATCTATGAACATATTATATATTTTAGTTAATTTTTACATACTGTAAGCAATTATAGTATGACAACATGATGATTTATCAAATATAGTTGAAGGACAAGCATTAAGAACAAATAGCATTGAAAATATATGTCGATTTCTCTTAAAAGACATTGTTTGTTGCTATGGTTGTATTAGAAAAATTATTGTAGCTAGAGGTAAATTGGATGCAAAATAAACAAGAAAACTCTTTGATAGAATGGAAATTAAACTTTCTTTGATAATAGCATATAATCCAAAAGGTAATGGGAAGAGTAAGCGTAGACATTCATCTATCATTAAGGCATTAATAAAAGCATGCAATGGCAAAGTACATCAATGGCCAAGGCTACTATCATATGCGTTATGGACAGATTGTACAACTTATAGTTTGGTGACTGATTTTATATCTTTTTGAATTAATGTATGGACAAAAGCTAATTATGCCAATAGAAGAAATACTACCTACATAGAAAATATTGCCTTAGAAGGATGATTTTAATAGAAAGGAGCTTTTAGCATTACGAATTTAATAATTGGAAAAAAAACTTGAAAATATTGAAGTAGCAATTGGAAGATTAAAAAAAGTAAGAAAAAGAATAAGGAAAGATTTGATAAAATGCATTGACTACAGTCTAAAAAAATAGAAGAAGGTGATTGGATATTAATTTATGACAATAGTTTGGATAATCAATATAATATATTATAAAAAATTTCTAAGCGTTGGTTTGAACCATATGTTATGATAAAAAGTCTATGAAAATGGAACATATTCTTTACGGGAACTTGATGGAACAAAATTAAAGTCACATATAGTAGGGAAGTGAATAATATTATTTAGATAAAGAAGAATATGCATATATTTTGATGAAGAATAAAATCTATTGAGGGATATTGAAACAAAAGAGGAGGAATAAATTAAGGATCAAAAATTAGACCAAGGTAGAGAGTGTCACATACTAGTATATTGAAGAAATTTTGGCACATGCCAAAGAATGCACAAGTTTAAGGAAGGTGGATGTTGTGTAATAACACAGCTATTAGGTGAAAGAAGAATGGAATGCGTATAATATATAAGAGCTCAAATGAAACTACTTTAGCAAATTATTTTAGAATTATAGATAATAGACAAGAAAGTAGAAAAAAGTTAAAAATGCTAATGCTATATTTTTATGAAAGAAGCTTCTATTATTTTATATGACCATAAATAAAATAAAATAAAATAGATTAAAAAAATAAATAATATAAGCATCTTTAGAGAAGAATTAAGAATAGATTTTAGCAAATTTTACCTTAAAAATCTCAGAGTTGATACCTAGAGAGGACTGGTTGTGATCTTGGGTCAAAATCAAATCCTTAGGTACAAAACCATGTGCCTTTGATAGATCGGTGGATTCTTTTATAGATTGAAGACTTGGATTAGTGAGAAAATTTTAAAAATTGTGTTTGAATGTTTATTTTAAGTGATTTGGAGAGAAATTGGCTTTGTAAGAGCTTTGCAAAGTCAAGGTTGTATCGAGTGACTTTGGATTTTATGAAGTAAAGAGGAATTTATAAATTTGAATATTCCTTGAATTTGATTTTAGATCTATAAGTAAAAATTTGAAGATATGTAATTGTAGTTTTGATTAACATATATTATGAGTTTGAGCTTAATCAAATAGTTTAGTTGGAGGTATTTGAAGTTCAAATGGGTTGAGGTCTCAGAAATTGGGATTTAAAAGCTAATGAGATTTTCTTAGATATTTAGCAATCTACAAATTAGATTAAGGTGAGAGTTTTTTATATGAATAGTAGACAAGATTTTTAATTTTTATATGAATTTTAAAAGTAATTGAATAATACAAAGAGAAGATATTTGTATTGGAAGTTTGATATTAGGATTGGAGAAAGAGGGCAGCCTATATCCAAGTAGAAATTCAAGCATAACTTTTGTTTGGTAAGTTGGATCTCCTGTAAATTTTTAGTATTTATAGTCAATTTAATTGTTAAAAAGTATACAAAATTTGGACTAAGATCAATAATTAAATCATCAGCTATTATACTTTTAAATTGCTATAGGATTTGGTTAGGGCTTGTTAGGATTCGGTTTGAATTTGTTAAGATTGTTAGAATTTGTTAGAGTTTGTAAAGATTATTAGAGTTTGTTAGAGTTTATTAGGATTGTTAGAGTTTATTAGAATTTGGTTAAGAATTGTTAGGATTTTATTAGGGTTTAAATAAGATTTAATTAGAACTTGATTATAATTTGATTAAGATTTAATTAAAATTTGATTAAAATTTATTTAAGATTTGACTAAGATTTTTAGAACTTCATTAGGATTTAATTAGAATTTGATTAAGATTTGACCAAGGTTTGATAAGGATCTAATTAGGATTTGATTAAGATTTAATTGAGATTGATTAAAATTTTATTAAAGTTTAATTATAATTTCTATTTTTAGTATTTTAAAAGATTTTTATTTTAACATTTTTTTTGGATTTATATTAATATTTCTTTATAATATCTATGTTATTTTGTTATATCTTCTTTAGAAGTTCTTTAAGATTTTTTGTGTATTCTTTTGTAATTAATTTAAAAATCTAATTAATCTTTTTAATGATTGAAGCATTCTTGTTAGTCTTAATTGTAAGTTTTACATAATTCTATTAGTAGTGTTAAGACTTGTTATTGTTATTTTCTTTTTATCTTTTACAGTCAAGTACCCAGCGTATTCTCAAGCAAGACTTCATAATATACAACAGTGGCAAAAGAAGGATAATCTTTTGCTATATATGCCATATCCATTATTGATGTTGAAAAGATTACAAGTGATATTTCTAGCTAATATCAAGATTATTAAGACATTTTTGAAAAAAAATGCAGATATTCTTTGAAATCATTGACCTTATGATCGTTCAATTAATCTTTAAGAGAAAGCTCAACCACCATTTGGACCAATCTATAGTTTATTATAGAACAAGTTTGGTACATTGAAGGAATATATTGACAAGAACTTGGCTAAGAACTTCATACGCCATTCAAAATTTCTAGCAAGAGCTCTTATCTTATTCATGAAGAAAAAAGACAGAACATTGTGGATGCACATAGATTATTGAGAACTTAACAAGATTATTGTCAAAAATAGATATCTTTTATTTTTAATATTAAGACTTTTTTATCAACTCAGTCAAGTAAAGTCAAGTAAAGCTTGTTTTTTGGGCTACAATTTTGGTGTAAAAATTGAAGACTTTGGAGTTTTTATGAGGGAGGAGTAGGCGCTTGAAATTAAGGTGTACAAATTGTACCTACTGTCACTCTTTTGAGGATTGGAGGAGTATTATGAGAGCTTTTAGAAATTGGAAGGTACAATTAGAGAGATAATTTTAAAATCTACATTTATTGTAGAAGAATTACTACAATTGAATTTTTAAAGAAGGATATATTGGGAGTCAAAGATAGCAAATCAAATTCCAAGGTAGTAAGTAGGCCGTTTTATTGATAGTATTGGGATTTGCCATATCTTGAGTTTTTGGACGAATTTTTATTTCAAACTTTTTAAGAAGGTGTAATATTATAATAAAAAACTATACATAAAAGTTTTATAGCATTTGGACTTTTAAATTATGAGGTATAAAGATTTTAGTACACAAGTGTTTGTAAATAAGGATTTGAAGCTACTGCTAGGGTTTTAGCAATATCTAAAGATTGGTAATGAATCGATGGTTGAAATTTAATGTGGTAGTTGTAAAAAATACATCAGTACTTCATATAAATTTGGATTTTATTAAGATTGTTGGATTAAAAGTTATAGATTATTGAAGTTCAGAAAAAATTCCCTTCCTACGGGAGAATGAAGGTTTTAGAGCATTTGTTATGTTTTGAGTGGTCTGATAAATTAAGACTTATATATTAGGTGTAATAGCCCTATAAAAAAATCTTTTATATAATTTTGGGGGTTTTGTTATACTTGGATCTTGATTGAGTAATTAGTGGTAGTCAAAAGCCTAGCACTTTCTTGAGGCAAATTCTCTCTACCATGACAACGTCTATCATCATATTTCTTCAAAAGACTAACTCACGGCTCCTTATATTGTTGAATATGTGGATTTTGTTAGCGTAGTATAAGTAGTACTACATCCTCAAGTGCAAAAATTGGAGGTAGATGTAGTCTAAATTGTGGCACTCCAATTGTTACATCGTTACAAAATTTTACAACAACCTCTTGAATTTCCGTAGTCCTAACAGATAAAGTTGTAAGTGTTATAGACATATACTTTGGAAATTCACAAAACCTTCTAGAATATTCTAGAAGCTTCTTGAGTTAATAAAAGTCGGTTGAAAAGTTTCTTAGTTGGTGAAAGTCAGTTGAAAAGTTTCCTTATTAGTCGAAGGAGCTTAAAAAGATTCTAAGTTAGTAGAAAGAGCTCAAGAAGCTTCCCAATTGATAGAAGCTACTTGAGAAGCTTCTTAGTTTGATGGAAGCCACTCAAGAAGCATCTTGGACAAGAATATATATAGGGATCAAGGTTGAAGAGTTCTTTAGTCTCAACAATATATCTCTTAGAGTTCTAATTCACCTTTCTTGATGTTGTTCATATATTCATCTAATTAATTCAAATTTTTGTTTGTTTCTTCTGAAAACCTTGTCCTAGTTTAAGTTTCTTATTATGTATTCTCGTGTCCTTGATAGTTTGTCAAGACTTACCTCATCTTTAATATCAAAGTTGAATCCTTCTTATTAGAGAGTGGATTATCTTTCTATTTGAAGATATGCCAATGCTTTAGAGATTGCAAATTATTCTTTCATAAATTGATATTTTTTTTCATCACAATATTAGAACTTTGTCCCTCTTGTGAGAAAGTGGATCATCCCTTTCCTTGAAGGTCTTAAAGAATTTTAGAGGTTGTAGATTATCCTCCTCTAAATTGATATTGTCTTCTTATAGATTCATTTCTTCTTTCTCTTAGAATGGTTGGAGGTCAAGACATTAGTATGACTAAGTCTTCCGAGTCCAAGTTAGATGCCATTATAGGTGCTCTTATTACTTTATCTACTAGAATTGTGGAGATTGAAGAGATTGTTGTAAAACTTTGTAATGATGTTGTTGTACTATAATTCCTTACAGTATGTAAAAATTAATTAAAGTATATAATATATTCATAAGTTCTAATATGTATTAGAATAGTTATTAAAATATTTAAAGATATTGATATAAGAAACTTTATTTAGATATTTTTAAATTTAATTTGATTATGGTGTTTAAATTATATAGAACCTAAATATTTAATATGGAGCCTTGAGAACAGATTGGAGGCCAAAGATGAAGAATTAAACTACCAAGATGCTTATTTAGAAGGATGGAGGCAAAGCATGGATGAATGAAGGTAAGAGGTGAAGCTCTTCATTCCTATTGGTCAATGGTCATATCCAAAAGGCTTTAAGGAGGTTATCTATGACAAAGAACAAGAATTTTGGTAATTTTAATGGATATATATAAAAATTAGATGTTAGATTTGAAAAGCTTATTTTTTGTATTATAATTTTGATATAAACATCAAAAGATTTGGAATTTTTATGAAGGAGGAGTAGGTACTTGAAGTTAAGGTGTACAAATTGTATCTATTGCTACTCTTTTGAAGATACAAGGAGTTATATGAGAGCTTTTGGAGATTACGAGATGCGACTAGATTGGTGGTTTTAAGATCTATATCTAGTAAAGAAAAATTATTACATTTGGAGATTTAAAAAAGATATCTTGTAAGTCAAAGACAATAGAGTGAATTCCAAGGCAGTGAGTAGATTATTTTGTTGATAGTGATGATTTTTGCCATATTTTGAGCTTTCGGATAAATTTTTATCTAAAACTTTTTTAAAACGTAAATTGTTTTATTAAAAAATTATATATCAAAGTTTTTATAGTATTTGGACTTTTAACTTGTGAAATATGAAGAATTTAATATGTAGATATTTATAAATAAGGGTTTGAAGCTATTGTTAGGATTTTTGTGATATCTAAAGATTGATACCAAATCAATAGTTAAAATTTATTGGGGTAGTGGTTAAAAATATATTAGTACTTTATATAAATTTTGAATGGATTTGGATTGTTGGATTAAAAGTTATAGATTATTGAAGTTTAGAAAAAATTCCCTATCTATGGATAAATGAGGGTTTCAAAATATTTGTTATATTTTGAGTGTTTTGAGGTAATAAGACTTATGTATTAGATGTAATAGCCCTATAAAGAAGTCTTTTATATAAATTTGGAGATTTTGTTATTTTGGATCTTGGTTGAGTAATTAATAGTAACTAGAAGCTGCGTACTTTCTTGAGGCAAATTCTCTCTACCACAACAATGCAATATCCGAAGTGCCACAATCTAGACTGCATCCACCTCCAACTTCTGCACTTGAGGATGCAGTACCACTTATGCTATGCCAACAAAATCCACTTGTTCAACAATATAAGGAGCCTTGAATTAGTCTTTTGGAGAAATATGATGGTATGAGTTAAAAGTTGAGAGGATTTGTCAACCAAATTCAATTAATAATGGTCCTAAATTTTGATACTTATTTGATAGAAGAATCATAGGTTGGATTGGTTGGCACCTTACTTACAAGGCAAGCATTATCATGGTTTGTTCTCTTCTTTGAAAAATGATCACCAATTTTGAATAACTTTGAAGTTTTCATGGAAGCATTTGCGGAAGCATTTGGAGAATATGAAAAGGCTTGTTGGACAACAGCTAAGATCCAAGTATTATGTCAAGGGGAGTGCTTTGCATCAATCTATATATCTAACTTTAGGCAATTAGCATGTGACATCAATTGGGACAAAGAAGCCTTAATGAGCCAATTTTATTAAAGACTAAGAGATGATATAAAAGACTTGTTATTGTTGCCTCCGGATCCATAATTGCTCAATGAAGCTATAAGCTAAGCCGTATCATGTGATAACAAATTATTTTAATGATGATAAGATTAATGTTCATGGACTTCAATAAATCAATATGCAATCTAATATATCCTTGCTACATCAATAAGCATTTTTAATTTTTTATTCAAAAATAGAAGATATACAACTTGATGCAGTACAATTTAAACCTCTTAGTTCACAAGAAAAGAAGCGTTGGATAGAAGAATGTCTATACTTATATTGTGGCAAAGAAGGCCATAAGATTGGCAATTGCCCGAAGAAAAAAAATCAATGAATTATTAAAATATGGAGTGCAATTGTTTGAAAAAATGACAATGTTCAGCCATAATAAGGACCGTGTAACTAGATAATCTAACGTTATAAAACTATTCAAGTTCTTCTCTTTTTCCTCAACTTGCTTGTTGGTTTATAATTCTTTTGTATTTTGGCCCTCAAAAGCTTTAAACGACCGCTTTGTTAGATTTAGAAGCATCCGCTTATTTTGTAGATGAGATATTTATTAAACTTCACAAAATTCTTCTAGTATAAAAATCCAAATCTATTCATGTAGAAGTAATAGATAGATGATCTTTATCCTCTAGTAGTATCATCTATGAAACCACCTTTATAGAAATATTATTCAAAGATCATGGAAGCCAGATTATATTCAACATTATTAGAATTCTTTCAAATCTTGTCATTCTCGAGTTGTCTTGGTTGAAAAAGCATAATCTATCTATAGATTGGAGATTACAAAGAATAATATTTCTAATAGAGATCCCTACAAAAAAAATTTATAAAAAAGCCATAAATTAGTAAGTCTTTATTTGTTAGACCAAGGACTTTTATAACATCAATAAAAGAAGATACACCGTTGTTGTATTATAATTGCTTATAGTATATAAAAATTAATTAAAATATATAATATGTTTATAGATTCTAATATGTATTAGAATAGTTAGAAAAATAAATTAAAGAGAATTGATATGAAAAACTTTATTCTAGATTTTTACTTAGTTTGGTTATAGTGTTTAAATTATATAGGACCTAAATATTTAGTATAAGGCCTTGAGAGGGAATTGGGGTCCAAAGAAGAAGAATTAAATTGCTAAGAGGCCTATTTAAAAGGATAAAGATAAAGTAAAGATGAATGAAGATAAGAGGTGAAATTCTTCATTTCTATTGGTCAAAGATCATGTCCAATAGACTTTGAGGAGGCTGCCTGTAAGGAGAAGAAAGGTTTTGACAACTTTAAAGGAGGCATTCAAAAATCAAAGACTAGGATTAGAAAGCTTATTTTTTGGACTATAATTTTGGTATAAAAATTGAGAGATTTGGAATTTTTATGAAGGAGAAGTAGGCATTTGAATTTAAGATATTTAAATTGTAACTACTATCACTCTTTTGAAGATTGGGGGAATTATATGGAAGCTTTTGGAGATTGGGAGGTGCGGCTAGAGAGGTGATTTTAAGTTCTATACCTGATGTAGAAGAATTGGTACATTTGGAGTTTTTTAGAAGGAGATATTGAAAATCAAACACAATAGATTGAATTCTAAAGTAGTAAATAGGCCGTTTTATTGATAGTGATGGATTCTACCATATATTGAATTTTTGGATGAATTTTTATCTATAAATTTCTAAGAAGGTGAATTTTTGTACTATAAAGCTATATTTTAAAATTTCATAGTATTTAAATATTTAATTTATGAGATATAAAGAATTTAATAAACGGATATTTGTAAACAAGGGTTTGAAGCTACTATTAGGGCTTTCATGATATCTGAAGATTAATAAAAAATCAACGGTTGAAATTTGTTATGCTAGTTGTCAAGAGCACATCAAAACTTCAAATAAATTTTGAATGGATTTAAATAGTTAGATTAAGAGTTATAGATTATTTAAGTTTAGAAAAAATTCCCTCTCTTATAGGTGAATGAGGGTTTAGAATATTTTTTTATATTTTGAGTGTTTTGTGAAATACGACTTATGTATTGGGTGTAATAGCCCTAAGAGAAAGGCTTTTATAAAAACTTGAGGGTTTTGTTATTTTGGATCTTAGTTGAGTATTTAGTAGCAGCTAGAAGCCCAACACTTTCTTGAGACAAATTCTTTCTACCATAATATTATTTGTTATTTATGCGACTCCAATTAAAAAAAAAATATTACTTCATCGACAAGTATTCTAAAATAGCATAGCAAATTTCAAGATATTTTTTAGAAGAAGAATATTAATATATTGCCAGAGCACTGACTATATGATTGTGTTATACATCTTCAAAAAAAAATGCAACTATCTTTTGGCCCAATCTATAATCTCTTTCAAAATGAGTTTTCAATATTGAAAGATTATATTGATGAAAATCTTGCAAAAAACTTTATCAGGTATTTAAAATCTCCAACAGGTGCACTTATACTTTTTGTGAAGAAGAAAGATGGTTCCTTATATATGTATATTTATTAAAGAACTAGAAGTTAGAAGTCACAACACTTAGTATCAGCAAGGTTGCACACAAAGAAAAGTGTGGAATGAGATAACTCTCACTTCCAACTTCTTTTACTTATAGGTTGCTGTCTTAATAGACATCTTCCATTCATTCTCTCTTACATTCATCTAACCTACCATTAAGACATCCTTTTACAACTCACCTACCATCAAGACATCTCTTAGCATATTCTATATGCTCTTACCTATTCTCGAGGCTATTGTCCTTGTGACTCATCCATAGGATAGTCCTTCCACATTCTAACAGTCAACCTTTTGACCATTAGCAACTTATTCTATTATTATCTATTTTCCTTAACACTCCCACTTTGCTATTGGTCAAAGGCTTTTAAATCAAATGCCAATAAATTATATCATGCCTATCCTTCTCTAATACTTTAATCAACAATTATGTCTTCCATAGCATAATATGTCATATCAATCACTTCCATTTTAATCTTCTTCTTTATGAAGTAACATTGAATGGCCTTCAAAGCTGGTCTTAATTAAATTCCTTCCATTGTAATATGATTGGTTGGCATATATTCCTTCTAAATTGGCAACCTTGTTATTATTGTTGTTTTTTTTTAGTAGTCCATGAAATGGCTCCCACTCCAACAAAGAACATTTAAATCATTATTGACCTTCTATTATTTGCATCTCAAATAAGGTATTACTTATCTTTATAAACAAATCCATATAAATGTCTTCTTCTATCTTTCCATTCAAGAAAGCCATTTTTATCTCCATTTGATTTATCTCTGAGTCTTTGAATCATTTGAAGCTTGAGGAAAGATGTGATTCTTCCACCATTCACCAAGTATTTTCTTTCTCTTAAAGGATATCTTCTTTCATTTGAAGATGAACATTCACCTTTTTCCATAACTTTCTTCTCTCTTATAACTTGTCTTTTCTCATTCAAAGGTATATATTCTTCATCATCATCATCATTATCATCATCATAATCCTTCATATCATCATTTTCTTCTATTTTATTTTTACTAACTATTGAAGCTTTCATCTTTTCAATCTTATATGGCTTTTCATGTTCACTCATATCTCTACCATCTTTATTTTCTTCATTGCTTGTTCCAACAATTGTAGAAGCATTTATCTTATCCATCTCCTTAAGCTCTTTTCTTTGGTATACATCTCCACTATCTTCATTGTCTTTAGCTTCTTCTTTCCTTGCTGAATTTAAAGATGTGTCCACAAACACACCATTACTCCCACTTGGACACATCTCTAAGTGCTCACAAGCATTCTTATGTTCCAAAAATTCAACATCACAACTTTTGATGATTTTGTTGCTATCCAAGCACATAAGCCTATATGCCTTGGTACCTTCACAATATCCTAAGAACACACACTTTGTTCCTTTTGCATCAAGCTTAGACCTCATACAATTTGGTGTCTTTGCATATGCAATGCATCCAAAGGTTCTCAAATGTGAAATACAAGGTTGTCTCCCACTCCATGCTTCTTGAGGTGTCATTGATGCAAGAGCACTTGTTGGACACCTATTCCTCGTATATATTGCATTCACCACAGCTTCCGTCCAAAATTCATAACCAAGATTTTGAATATGAAGCATGCTCTTTGCCATGTCTACAATGCTTCTATTTTTTCTTTCAGCAATACCAAATTATGCAGTAGTTGTTTGTCTAGCAATTCCTTCATTCTTCAAATAAATATCAAATTGCTTAGACATATACTCACCACCATTGTCCATATGCAGCACCTTGATCTTGCATTCACTTTGTTTTTCAACAAGTGCTTTAAACTCCTTGAACTTCCACAAGTACTCACTTTTGGCTTTAAGAATGTAGATCCAAGCCTTTCTTGAAAAATCATCAACAAAAGTGAGGAAATACCTTGCTCCTCCAATACTTGTGGTCTTTATAGGTCCACATACATGAGAATGGACAATCTCTAATAACTTTGTATCACGTATTGCTACACTACTTAGAAATAAAGCCCCTTGTTGTTTACCTTGTATGCATCCTTCACATTCAAGTTGTAATATATTTTGGCTTATTTTACCAAGATCCAAACCTCTTACCATAGACTTGAGTTCTATCATGCTCTTCATATTCAAATGGCCAAGGCGACGATGCCATGTATTTAACTTGGCTTCATTTGATGCAGCCACCTCCACTCCATTAACCTTCTTGCAATTGATATAGTACAAGTGTTTCTCTCTAGAGCCCTTAGCAACCATGTTTCTACTCAATGTTTTCACAAAACATCCATTCATGTTGAATTGAACCATAAAACCTCCCATCACAAGTTTACTCACTGAAAGTAGATTTTGCTTCATTTTGGACACATGGAGAATGTCTTTGATTCTTATCCTCCTGGTTTGTCCATTCACAACCACCTCCACCGTAATAGAGCCAATTCCAAGGGCTTCAAATGTGCTACTATCTCCCAAGACCACATTTGATACTGGAATAGCCTTATAAGTGTCAAATAAACACTTATAAGGTGACATATGCTTGGAACAACCTAAATCCACAATCCATCTTGCCATGGCATCCATAGAGGTTTTGTTTGTTGCCATGAATGTAAAATCTTCTCCTCCAAAGTTATCTTGCAATCTATTTGCATTCTTCTTGTGCATATTTTTGCCTTTGTAACAATTTCGAGTAAAATGTCCTACTTTGCCACAATTGAAGCAAGTTTTGACATTACCTTGTTGATTTGAATAATTGCCCCTTCTTTGATATGAATAGAATATTGAGTCTTGACTTTGATGCTCCTTTTCTTTCTTTCTATAATAGAAATTCCTTCTTCTAATATTCTCAATTGCTCTTAAGCCTTGACTTTCACTTGAAGCCATATCTAAGAAAGAAATGTGTCAAAAAAGATCAAGAGAAGTAGTCCTAAAGTTCTCAAAATCAGCAACAAGGTGTTGCTGCCTTACAAATTCAAAATGACCTCTCTGTGAATAAATTAGTGTTTTCACTCTCAAAACACTCTCAACTTCACTTCTAAGACTTCTCACAAGTCCAATAAAGTATATAAATGTCTCAAATCTGATTTGCCACTCTCATATCACTTTCATGCTCACAAATCACCTCTAAACTTCTTAATCACTTTCAAACCTTCACAATCATTAGAAGCCATCTCTAAAAAATAGTGTATCAAATAATATTGAGAAAAGAAATTTCTATGTGATCAAAAATCACCAAAATCAAATTTGCACTAGCAGAAACTTAGAATATCCCCTTGTGAAGAAAAGAATGATTTCTCACTCAAAGCACTCTCAAGTGATCTTCAAAAGCTTCTAATTAGTATATGCACTCTTATGAATCTCTCAATCAAGTTCTTCCACTCTTTTAATTCACTATTTAATGAAATGCACAAGGTTAATGAAACAATTTCAATAACACATAAAGACACTATCAAGGTCTTTCACAATGGTCTTAAACTCACTATCCAAGGAGATAAGAACCCACAAAGCAATGTTAGAGATTTCTAAGCTTACAAATCAGAACCTCTTCTTGCCATAACATAAGCTAAGATCATACAAACTCTAACATCAGCAAACACCATAAGACCTATTCCACATAACAACAAAGACTTCATAAAACTTCTAAAACTCACAAGCAAATGTGAGTGGGCCCATAACCTATTAAAGAACTAGAAGTTAGAAGTCACAACACTTAGTATCAGCAAGGTTGCACACAAAGAAAAGTGTGGAATGAGATAACTCTCACTTCCAACTTCTTTTATTTATAGGTTGCTGTCCTAATAGACATCTTCCATTCATTCTCTCTTACATTCATCTAACCTACCATTAAGACATCCTTTTACAACTCACCTACCATCAAGACATCTCTTAGCATATTCTATATGCTCTTACCTATTCTCGAGGCTATCGTCCTTGTGACTCATCCATAGGATAGTCCTTCCACATTCTAACAGTCAACCTTTTGACCATTAGCAACTTATTCTATTATTATCTATTTTTCTTAACAATATTGATTATTGGAGATTGAATAAGATAACAGTGAAGAATCGTTATCCACTACCATTAATCTTAAGACTTTTGGAATAACTCAGTCAAGCCAAGATCTATATTAAGATAGATCTTCGTAGAGTATACAACTTGGTATGGATCAAAAAAGGAGATGAATGGAAGACCACATTTTGGACAAGGTATGGACATTTTGAATATAATGTTATGCCCTTTGGATTAAAAAATACACCCGATGTCGTGTTGTAGTTTAGCTACCATATAAAAATATTGTACATTTATATTTGATGTATAATTTACTACACAATTAAATGAAAGCCGTATCAATGGACTTATATAGGTTATAAAATGTGATTAGATTATTAGTTTAAAAAGAATCTATCTAAAAAGGTTATTATTGAGGTTTATACAACCTTATTTTTTTTTGGTAGTGACTTTTGAAGTTGATTATGTATTGATAATAACTTTTATATATCTTAAGTCACCTTTGTTAGACATTGGTGATCCTTAAGATCTTATTTATTTCTTTTATTTGGTGTTTAGAATACATATTATGTGAATCTTATAAGAAGAAGGATTAGAAAGGGATTTTTAGTGTGAAAGGGAGTAGTTAGGCCATCCATGTGAACGAATGGAGATGGATGATAGAAGTCTCTATTTCTATTGGCCAAAAATCATATCCAATGGTCTTCAAGGAGGCTACTCGAGGGCTTATTAGGACTTAGGATTTGTTTTTCAAAGGGAGTGGAATATCAGAGGCTAGGGTCAACAAGTTTGGATTTTTGGATATGGTTTTGGTATAAATCTTGCATGATTTGAATTTTTTTATGAAAGAGATACATGTGCTCAAAGTTAGGGTGTCAAAATTGTACCTACTGTCACTCTTTTAGGCATAACCTGCACATACAGAGAGCAATAGAAAATCAACTATTAGGATTTTAAAGAACACTTTTTTGGCTGTACTTTTTATGTGTGGCTTAATAAAATCTAAGCTAGGATGAAGAAGATATTTAGAGTTGAAGTCAGTACTTGTAAGCTAAAGATAGTAAGTGATCCTATTGAACTAGTGGTTATATTTTGAGCTATATCTTAGGCAATTTAAAAGATTTTTGGGTTAAAATTTTTAGAAGTATATATGTTAATGTTACAAGATTATATGCAAAAAATTTGTGGCATTATAGTTTTGGATTTGTGAGATATAAAGAAAATAGTGCTCAGATGTCTTTGAGCTAGGGTTTTAAGCACCTACTAAGGTTTTTGAGATATCAAATGATCAAAAATAAATTTATGGTTGATTCTTTTTTTATAATTAAACTTAAGAATGTTATCTATACTTTGAAGAAAATTTTATAAAAACTAAATAAGTAGATCAAGAATTATTTCACTCTAAATATTAGGAAGAAATAAGTCTTTGTGGATGAATAAAGCTTTGAAAGATTTTTGTGGAAATTTGAACCCTTTTTGTACAAATATACTTGAATATAAGAGAGTTTATCTATATAACTTTTTTTTTATAATATTATTGTATTATTTGTCTTTTTTATTAAGAACAAATTACTTATTAGAGTTTAGCCAATAAGTTTTAAGTAAACTCTCTATAGCCGAGTACCCAATGTATTCCCAGATAAAAGTTTAACCATCCGACACCGATGTCGTATTGTGGTTTGGCTATCATGTGAAAAAATTATACATATATATTTAATATATAATTTATTATACAATTAAATAAAAGCTATAATAGTGGATTTCATTGGTTACAAGATGTGATTAAGTTATTAGTTTAAAAAGAATCTACTTCATAGGACTATTAATGAGGTTTATAAAATCTTATTTTCTTTTTGATTGTAATTTTGAGGTTGATTTATATTGACAATAATTTATATATATCTTAAGTCACCTTTGTTAAACATAGATGATCCTTAAAATTTTAAATTACTTCTTTTATTTGGTACTTACAGCACAAAGTATATAAATCTTACAAGAAGAAGGATTAAAAAAGGATTTTTAGTGTAAAAAGGGTAGTTTGGCCATCCATGTAGATGGATAGAGGTTGACGATAGAAATCTCTACTCTAATTGCCCAAAAATCATGCCCAATGGGCTTCAAGGAGGCTACCCAAGGGCTTATTAGGAATTAGGGTTTGTTTTCTGGGAGGAGTCGAAGATCAAAGGCTAAGGTCAGCAAGTTTGGATTTTTAGATATGGTTTTGGTGCAAATCTTATATGATTTGGACTTTTTATGAAAGAGTTATAGGCTCTCAAAATTAGGGTATCAAAATTCTACCTATTATCACGCTTTTAAGTATAATGCATGCATACGGACAACAAAAGACAATCGGCGATTGGGGTTCAAAAAAACACTTTTTTTGATACACTTTTTATATATGGTTTGATAAAATCCAAGCTAGAATGAAGGAGATATTGGAATTTGAAATCAGTACTTGTAAGCTGAGGGTAGTAAGTGATGCCACTTAATTAGTGGTTACATTTTGAGCTATATCTTAAGAAATTTGATAGATTTTTGGCTCAAAGTTTTCAAGAGTGTATATCTTTATGCCACAAGATTATGTACAAAAAATTTGTGGTAATAAGATTTTGGTATTGTGAGATATAAGGAAAATAGTGCTCAGGTGTCTTTAAGCTAGGGTTTTAAGTACCTACTAGGGATTTTGAGATATTGGATGATTGCAAATGAATTTATGATTGATTCTTTTTTGTGGTGAAATTTAAAAATATTATCTATATTATGAAGATAAATTTATAGAAACTAAACAATTAGATCAAGAGTTATTGGACTCTAAATATCAAGAAAAATAAGTCTTTATGGATGAATAAAGTTTTGAAGGATTTTTGTAGAAATTTGAACCTTTTTTGTACAAACCTACTTGAATACAAGAAGGTTTATATATAAAACTTTTCTTTTATAATATTATTATATTACTTATCTGTTTTATTAAAGATAAATCACTTATTGTAGTTTTGCCATTAATTTTGAAGTAAATTCTTTATAGCTAGATACTTAGTGTATTCCCAGATAGAAAATCGCGCCGTACGACACCGCAATCTTTTATCATTTAATAAATGACATCTTTAGAGAGTATTTAGACAAATTCATAGTAATCTATCTTGATGACATCTTGATATATTCGAAAAATCTGGAAGAATACAAGGAGCATGTCAAGTTGATATTATAAAAACTGCGAGATATAGGTTTGTATGCCAAATCAGAGAAATGTATATTTCATTAGTGTAAGATAGAATTTTTAGAATACATTGTATCTACTAAGGATTTGATAATAGATCCTAAGAAGATAGAGGCAATTATGTAATGGGCCATTTTAAAGATTATGAGAGACATACAATATTTTCTTGGATTTGTTAATTTCTATTAGATCTTCATCAAAAATTACTTTCAAGTTGCCACCGCTCTTACTCAATTGATATGTAAAGAGAAGTTAGAATGGAGGCCTCAAGTAGAAAAAGTATTCTAAGATCTCAAGATAGCGTTTATTACAACTTCAATAATGGTATATCCAAACTTTACAAAGGTATTTTATGTGAAAACTAATGCTTTTGATTTTGTATTAGAAGCTATACTTTCATAAATTGGCATAGAAAATAAATTCTATCCTATTGCATTCTATTCTTGAAAATTTTCTACTACCAAAATTAATTATGAAATCCATGATAAGGAGCTTCTTGCTATTATGGATTCTTTTCAAGAATGGTGTTATTTTTTTGAAAGAACACTGTATCCTATGACTGTATATATAGATCATAAGAACTTGGAATATTTTTTGTCAGCTCAGAATCTTAATCAATGCTAAGTTCAATAGAATATATTGCTATCTTGATTAAATTTAATTATCACTTATCAACCTTAGAAGCAACAAATATTGTCTAATGTATTATCAAGGAGATCATATCTTGTACCAAAGGTAGGAGAGACAACATTTGATCAATAAAACTATTGCACTAAAACCATATCCGAAAATCCAAACTTGCTGACTCTAGCTTGTGATGTTTGACTTTCCCCAAAAAACAAACCCAAATCCCTAATAAGTCCTCTGGCAGTCTCTTTGAAGCCCACTGGATATGATATTTGGCCAATTAGAATAGAGATTTCTATCATCCACCTCTATCGATCCACATAGATGGCCAAACTATCTTTTTTATATTAAAAATACTTTTCTAACCCTTCTTCTTATAAGATTTACATACTTTGTACTTTAAGCACCAAATAAAAGAAATAAACTAAGATTTTAAGGGTCACTAATATCTAACCAAGGTGACTTAAGATATATATAAGTTATTGTCAATATAAACCAACCTCAAAATCACTACCAAAAAGAAAATAAGATTTTATTAACCTCATTAATAGCCTTATTAAGTAGATTCTTTCTAAACTAATAACCTAATCACATCTTGTAATCAATGAAATCCATTATTATAGCTTTCATTTAACTATATAGTAAATCATACATTAAAAAAATTATATAGATATATATATATATATATATAATTTTTTCACATGGTAGCCGAATCACAACACAATAGTGTGCTACAACCACTAATGATGCTTTGCCCATTGATGTCAAGTATTGCTTGAAAAAAAACGCTGATAAGTTCAAACTTGAGGAAGACCTTCTATACTTTAAAGAATGTTTATATATCCTAAAAGGACTAACATAATTGCACGTTCTCCAATCTTGCCATGATTTTTCAACACCATATTTTTTTGAATTTAACACGACCTTGGAATTCATTTCTCGAGATTTTCAATGGCCTAAAATGTGGAAGGCTATGAAGGAATTTGTGCTTTCTTGTAACATCTGTTTAAGGTCCAAAAATCCTTGACATTGCTCTTATAGACTTGTACAATCCTTGCCTGTTTAAGACAGTCATGGTCTTCTATCTCAATGGATTTCATTACATATCTATCGCCATCCAATTTATTGGATAGTATCTTTGTAGTAATTAATCAACTTACAAAAATGGCTCATTTCATTCCTTACAAAAAAACTACATCTAATGAAGAAATGGTAAGGCTCTTTTATGACAATATATATGGATATCATGGCCTATCAAATGATGTTGTATCTGATCAAGGATTCTAGTTCATATCTAAGTTGTAGAATTGTCTTTTTAAAATATTGAAGGTGGATATTAAAATTTCTTTGGCTTTCTATCTTTTAAGTGATGGCCAAGCAGAATAAATTAATCAAGTTTTGGAGCAGAACTTACGATGCAGTATTAACTATCAACAAGACGATTGGATCTCAAATCTACCATTAGCACAGTTTATATGTAATAAAATTGTTCATGCCTCAATTTAAAAAATACTATTTTATTCTAATATAATCTGAAGCTTAATTTGTGGAGTACGCCAAAGAACAATAATCCAGAGGTTGAAGGATTTACAAAGCAGCTATCGCAATACCAAACAATCTTGAAGCTTCAATTATAAGTAGCTCAAGATGTTTACAAGGCATCTGCACATAAATTCAAGAATCAACTACATATTTTTTATATTGAAGATAAGATATGGCTTCTTTGACAAAACATTAAGACCAAGTGGCCATGCAATAAGTTGAATTATCAAAGGTTGGAACCATTTTTTATCCAAAAATAAATCAATCTAATGACTTATTGCTTGAAATTACTATCTACTATAAATATATATCTAGTTTTTCATATTTCTCTTTTAGAACCTTATAAAAAGTTGCATATTCCAAAAGAATACAACAATCACCATCTAGTTTTGATATCAAAGACCATGAAGAATACAAGATTAAAAAGATACTTGATTCACAGCAAAGATGGAACAAATTAGAATATCTTATTTATTGGCAGGTGTCACGCACATAAGATTTATTTTAATAATTATTTAATTAATAGAACTAGGTAAAATAAGTTAATTTGATAATATCTTATAAAACAGTTTCTTAGAAGCTTCATAGACATGGAATCACCTTTATACATGTCTATAAGTGATTGGTAGGTTAAAAACTTGGCTAAGAAGCTAGTCACATGTCGCACATATTGATAGCTTGTTAGACAAGCTAGTCACATGTTGCATATATTGGTAGCTTGTTGGACAAGCCAGCCACATGTCGCACATATTGGTAGCTTGTTGGACAAGCTAGTCATATGTCGCATATATTGGTAGCTTGTTGGACAAGCCAGCCACATATCGCACATATTGGTAGCTTGTTGGATAAGCTAGCCATATGTCGCACATGTTGATAACTTGTGGAACAAGCCAAGTACGTGGTATACATGTAGGAAACTTGTCTTATAAGTTTGACACATATCTTGCAAACTAGACACGTATAACAAGTCTTATAGAATGCTGACATGTGGTTCTCAGAAAGATAGTATATATAGAGACAAGAGTGAAGTCTTCTTCACTTTTGTCAATTCTTTTTATATTTTTAGTCTAGTTCAAGAGTCTCTTATATTTTCTAGTCTTTGATAATAGCCATTCTAGTTTTTTTTTAATATATGTATTATCTTATTTCTATCTTATTATTTATCTTTAATACAGACTTCACTGGTTTATATATCTTTTTTCAATTTGTATTCTTAATAGATTGATAAGAGTGAAGTTATAATATTAGAGCTTTGTCTTTTCTTGATTAAGAGTGGATTACCTCTTTTTCTTTATAAGACATAAGCATATTAGAAGTTGTTGATTACCTACTTCTAAATTGATTATGTTCCTAAAATTATTTTTTGTTCTTGAGTATTTTATTTTTTGTAGTGAGAATAGACATTTTTTTCTCTTTTTCTTGTGGTATCATGGCAAAGCTTGCTAAAATGAAAAGCACAATGGATAAATATAAGAACAAATAAGAAAATTAATGCTTACAATGTATCAACTCAATGCACCACCATAAGGAGCAACAAGATTAGTAGGAAGTGAAGATATAGAGATGATTTGAGTTGCTTCAAGTCATACCACTTCACTTATCATTGAACACCATTCAAGCATCAAAGAACCAAAAATTAGTTTACCAGAGAAGTTTGATGGCATCAGATCTAAGTTTCAAGGATTCATCAATCAAGTACAATTGGTGATTGAACTTCAATTCTAAAGTTGTTCAATTCAAAGATCATAAATTAGGTTTATTGAAACATTATTTTTAAGTTCTCTCTTATTGTGATTTTTATCCTTTTTTGAACAACATGATCCAATATTGGATAATTTGGAGGCATTTTTAGTAAAATTTTAAGCTATATATGGAGAACATGATATAATTTGTGTTGCAACTAATAAAATCTACATCTTCTAACAAGGCAATTAATCAGTGGCATCATATGCTTCACAATTTTGACAATTAGCAATTGACACCAAGTGGGATGATGTTGCACTTATTAGCCAATTTCTCTATAGATTACAATATGAGGTAAAGAACTTGATGCTCAACTTACTTGATCTTCAGACATTGAGTCAAGCAATTGATTTTGTTGTGAAATGTGACAATTGGCTTTTTGAATTTTGATCTGAGAGTTGTACAAGGAAATTCCAACTTTATTATAATATAATGGCAACATCAATGTCTTTTCAATCCATACATTCAAGAGTAGAAGACTTGAAAATAATGTGGTATGTTTTAAATCTTTTATTGAACAAGAAAAGACTTATCGTCGTCAAGAAGGATTGTGTTTATATTGTGGAGATCCTGAGCACTTTGCTGAGCATTGTCCAAAGAAACAATGCAACTATAAAATAAGGAGTATGGCTATTAAAAATGACAATATGTCAAAAAATAAGTTTGTCCACCTACAATAGGAACCGTGTAATTAGAATCTTGTATAATTCCTAGTAAATGTCCTATTCTATCCTCAGAACCTGCTCTTTGTTTTATAATAGATATCTATTTGGAACCTAAAAACCACAAAGCCTCTATTTTATTAGATTCACGAGCCTCAGTGTGTTTTTTAAATAAAAATTTTGTTAAAAATCATAGAATATCTTCAATACATAAAGTTAAACCTTTTTATATAAAAGTCATACATGGTCACCTGTTATCTTTTAGAGATGTTATTCATAAAATCTTTCTTATAAATATAACAATAGATGGTCATAATAATTATGTATATTTTAATATAATTAAATCTCCCTCTAATCTAATTATTTTAGATTTATCATGGCTAGAAAAGTATAATCCTTGAATAGATTTCATTTCTCGTAAACTTAATTTTTTTCAAAGCATTAATAAAAGTCCTGTTAGTCAAGTGACAAGCCATAAGTTTAGTATAATAAAATCCATATTTGTAGCTGTAAAAGCTTTTATGAATGCAGCAAAAGAAAGATCATCTTTTGTTATTTATGCTACACCTATTTTTGATGGTGGAAAGACTTCAAGTGGTATTCCAAGCCAATATCAAAATTATCAAGACATTTTTGAGAAAAAAAATACAAATATTCTTCCAAAGCATCATCCATATGAATGCTCAATTGATCTTAAAGAGGGAACTTAGCCTCCATTTGGACCAATCTATAATTTATCACAAAATAAATTTACTAAATTCAAGAAATACATTAATAAAAATTTGATCAAAATCTCCAGTACAAACTCCTATCTTCTTTGTAAAGAAAAAAGATGGATCACTACGGATGTGTGTAGATTATCCAGGGCTCAATAAGATTATTATTAAGAATAGATACCCTCTACCTTTGATATTTGGACTTCTTGATCAAGTAAATCAAGCTAAGATCTATATAAAAATAGATATAAGAGGAGCATATAATCTAGTGCACATCAAAGAAGGTGATGAATGGAAGACTATATTTTGAACAAGGTATGGACATTTTGAATATAATGTCATGCCTTTTGGACTTACAAATGCACCAGCTGCTTTTCAACATCTTATGAATGATGTTTTTCGTGAAATTCTTGATGATTTTGTTGTCTGCTATTTAGACAATATTTTCATCTACTCTAAGAATATTAATGAACATGAATTTTATATCCAATGTATATTACAAAAACTTAGAGATGAAGGATTATATGCCAAGATGGAAAAGTGTGTATTTCATACTATTGAAGTTCATTTTTGTCACGGACATAAGATTTATTCCAATAAATTATCTAAGTAATAATAGACCAATAGAAGTGGGTAAAATAAGTTGATTTGATAATATCTGATAGAAAAATTTCCTAGAAGCTTCATAGATGTAAAATCACCTTTATACATGTCTATAGGTGATTGATAGGTTAAAAACTTGGTCAACAAGATAGCCACATGGAGCATATATTGGTAGCTTGTAGAACAAGCTAACCATGTATCACACATGTTTATAGCTTGCGGAACAAGCCAAGTACGTGGCGCACATGTGAAAAACTTATCGTGCAAGTTTGACACGTGTCTTGCAAATTAGACACGTGTATGAGGTCTTATAAAATACTACCATGTAGCTCTTAGTTAAATAGTTTTAATAGAAGCAAGAGTGAAGTTCTCTTCACTCTTGTCTACTCCTTTCATGGTTATAGTCTAGTTTCAAGAGTCTTCATGTTTCTAATCTTTGGCAATAGCCATTCTAGTTTTCTTTGAATATACATACTTTCTTATTCCCATTTTGTGATTTTTACTTTGATATAGTTCCATTAGATTATGCATCTTTTTCTAGTTCATGTCCTTCATAGATTGACAAGAGTACACTTATATTATCATAGCTTTGTCTTATCTTGATTTAAGAGTGGATTACCCCTTTCTCTTGATAAGACACAAGCACTTTAGAAGTTACGGATTACCCTCTTCTAAACTGATATTATTCCCAGTATTTTCTTTGTTCTCCTTGATACTTGTCTCGAGTGGTTTTAGATATTTTTTGAAGTGTTATTATGGCCAAGCTTGTCAAAATGAAGAATGCAATGGCACAAATGTAAGAACAAATGAGGGAATGGATGCTTGCAATGCATCAACTCACTGTACTTCCACAAGGAGCAACAAGGTTACCAAATAATGAAGATATAGATATGGTTGGAGCTGCTTCAACATCTACACCAAGCCATATAATTCCTCCTACATTGAAACATCGTCCAAGCATCAGAGAACCAAAAATTGGTCTACCTAAGAAGTTTGATGGCACAAGATCAAGTTTTGAGGATTCATCAACCAAGTCCAACTGGTGATTGAATTGCAACCGCAAAGTTTTCCAACTCTAGGATCACAAGTCAGATTTATTGGTACACTACTTTCAGGTTTTGTCTTATCTTGATTTTCATCTTTTCTAAAACAACGTGATCGAATATTGGATAATTTAGAAGCTTTCTTAGCAGGATTTTGATCTATGTATGGAAAACTCAATGCAACTCGTGTTACAACCAACAGGCTTCGTATCCTACGACAAGGCAATCGATCAGTGATATTATATGCTTCACAATTTTGACAACTAGCAATCGATGTCAAGTGGGACGATGCTGCACTCATCAATCAGTTTCTCTACGGATAACAATATGAAGTGAAGAAATTGATGTTGAACTTACCCGATCCTCAAACATTGAGTCAAGCAATAGACTTTGCGATGAAGTGTGATAATCGGCTTTTTGAATTCAGATTTGAAAGTCGTACTAGGGAACCTCAGCGACATTATAATACAGTGGCAGCACCAATGACTTCTCAATATGTACCTTCAAAAGTCGAAGACATGCAAATTGATGCTATACGTTTCAAGCCGCTTTTTGAAGAAGAAAAGACTCGATGTCGTCAAGAAGGATTATGCTTGTATTGTAGAGAACCTAAACAAACTGCTCAAAATTGTCCAAAGAAACGACGCAACCACAAGATGAGGAGTATGACTGTCAAAGAAGACAATATGTCAAAGAACGAGTTTGTGCAGCCACAATAAGGACCGTGTGGCTAGGATCTTGTATAATTTCTAATAAAGGTCCTATCCTCTCTTCACAACCATTTTCTTACTTTATAATAGATGTATATTTAGAACCTAATAATTACAAAGCTTCTATTTTAATAGATTCAGGAGCCTCTGCTTACTTTTTAGATGAAGAATTTGCTAAAAGCCATAGAATACAGATAGTACAAAAATCTAAATCCATAGAAGTCATCTTTTATCTTCTCGAAATATTACTCATGAAACACTTCCTCTAGATGTAGTAGTAAATGGCCATAATAGTTGCGTAATTTTTAACATAATTAGATCTTGCTCTCTTCAGGTTATTCTAGGTCTATCATGGTTAGAAAAATAGAATCCTCAAATAGATTGGATTTCTTGTACTCTGAACTTTTCTAAGAGTATAGCTAACAATATAGTTAATCAAGTAAGAAATCATAAGTCTAATAGAATTAAACCTGTGTTTGTAGGTGCAAGAGCTTTCTTGTACGCTGTAGAAGAAGGATCACCTTTTTTCATTTATGCTATACCTATTTCCAACGATGGAAAGACTTCAAGTAGCATCCCAAGTCAGTATCAAGATTATCAAGACGTTTTTGAGAAAAAGAATGCAGATATTTTTCCAAAGTATGGTCCATATATTTGTTTAATGGACCTCAAGGAAGGAACGTAGTCACCATTTGGACCAATCTACAGTTTATCACAAGATGAATTGGCTAAATTCAAGGCATATATTGATGAGAATTTGGCCAAGAATTTCATACGCCATTCTAAATCTCCAGCAAGAGCTCCAATTCTATTTGTGAAGAAAAAAGATGGATCATTGCGGATGTGTGTTGACTGTCGAGGACTCAACAAGATCACAATCAAGAACAAATATCCATTACCTCTAATATCAGGACTCCTTGACCAGTTGAATCAAGCTAGGATCTATACAAAAATAGATCTAAGAGGAGCATACAATCTAGTATGCATCAAAGAAGGAGATGAATGGAAAACTGCATTTCGAACCAGGTACGGACATTTTGAATATAATGTCATGCCTTTTGGACTTACAAATGCACCAGCTGCTTTTCAACATCTCATGAATGATGTTTTTTGTGAGTTCTTAGACAATTTTGTCATCTGCTACCTAGATGACATTTTGATCTATTCTAAGAATGTAGAAGAACATGAAATACATGTTTGTCAAGTATTACAAAAATTTAGAGATGCGGGATTGTATGCCAAGATGGAAAAGTGTGTATTTCATACTACTCAAGTTGATTTCTTAGGTTACATCATTTCAAATGATGGTCTCATGATAGATCCTAAGAAAGTCCAAACAATCATGAATTAGAAGATTCCAAAGACGATAAGAGATGTCCAATGCTTTTTGAGATTTGCCAATTATTATCGGATCTTCATCAAAGACTTCTCTCGTATTGCGGCTCCACTTACACGTTTGACTTGTAAAGACAAACTCCAATGGAATCAAGAAGCGGAAGCAACATTTGAAGCTTTGAAGACATTGTTTGTTTGTGCACCAATCCTATATCATGTAGATTATTTCAAGGCATTTTTTATAGAAACAGATGCATCAGATTTTGCCTTGGGTGCGGTTTTGTCACAAATGGGAACAGATGACAAACTTCATCTAATAGCTTTTCATTCAAGAAAAATCTCAACAACCGAGATCAATTATGAGATCCACGACAAAGAACTTCTTACAATCATGGATTCTTTTCAAGAATGGCGTCATTATCTAAAAGGCGCTTTGAATCAATTCACCGTTGTCATATGACGTGGCCTTCTATCTGGGAATACACTAGGTACCTGGCTGTGGAGAGTTTATTTGAAATTTGTTGACAAAACCCAAAAGGATGTTTGTCCTCAATAAAAAGGACAAATAATACAAAAATCTCAGAAAAGAGAAGATACATATGTAAACCCTCTTGTATTCAAGTAAGTTTGTACAAAAAAGGTTCAAATTTCCATAAAAACCCTTCAAAACTTTATTCACCCGCATGGACGTATTTCTTATTGAACTTTAGAATCGAATAACTTTTGATCCAAATGTTCAATTTCTATAAAGTTTGATTCAAAGTGTAGGTAATTTTCTTAAGTTTTATCATAAGGAAGAATCGACCATAAATTCATTTTCAATCGTCTAATATCCTAAAATTCCTAGCAGGTGCTTAAAACCCTAGCTCAGAGACACCCGAGCACTATTTTCCTTATATCTTACAAACCCAAAAATGTAATGCCACAAAATTTTCGCCCATAGTCTTGTGTCACAAGCATATATACACTTAAAAATTTTAAGCCAAAAATCTATGAAATTGCATAAGATATAGCTCAAAATGCAACCACAATGTAAGCAGATCACTTACTGCCTTTAAGTTTGTAAGCACTGACTTCAACTCCCAATATCTCCTGCACCGTAGCTTGGATATTATCAAGCCAAACCTAAAAATTGTAGCCGTGAAAGTGCTCTCTAACCCCAGTCGCCGATCCTCAATTGCATTCTATATGCGCGAGTTATATCCAAAAGAGTGACAGCACGTCCAAAATCAACACCTCAACTTTGGGCGCCTATAGCTTCTTCATAAAAAGTGCAAATCACACAAAATTTGTACCTAAACCAGATTCAAAAACCTAAACCTTATGATTCTTGCCTCTGATGTTCAACTGCCCTTGAAAAACAAACCCTAATTCCTAATAAACCCTCAGGCGGCCTCCTTGAAGCCCATTGGGCATGATTTTTGGCCAATTAAAATAGAGATTTCTATCATCCACCTCTATTTATCCACATGGATGGCCAAACTATCTTTTTTACACTAAAAATCCTTTTTTAACCCTTCTTCTTATAAGATTTACATACTTGGTGCTTTAAGCACCAAATAAAAGAAATAAATAAGATCTTATGGATCACCAATGTCTAACATAGGTGACTTAAGATATATATAAGTTACTATCTATATAAAATTAACTTCAAAAGTCACTACTAAAAAGAAAATAAGGTTGTATAAATCTTAATAATAATCCTTTGAATAGATCCTTTTTAAACAAGCAACCTAACCACATTCTATAACCAATAAAATCCATTGATATAGTTCTCATTTAATTGTGTAGTAAATTATACATTAAATATACTTGTACAATTTTTTTACATGATAGCCAAACCACAACACGACACCGTGTATACGGATCACAAGAACCTCAAGTATTTTGTGTCGCCATGCGTGTTGAATCGATGTCAAGCTTGTTGGAGTATGTCTTTGTCAAGATTCGAATTCATTATCACTTATCGGCTAGGAAAACAACAAGGTTTGTCCGATGTCCTTTCTAGACATTCTTATTTTGTACCAAAAGAAGGAGATGCAGCTTTTGAGCAACAAAGAATGGTTTTCTTGAAACCAGAGTAGTTTTATCTTCGAGCAATAAAATCAACATTGACTGTTGATTCAACTTTTCTCAAGCAAATCCAATCAAGTATGTCCTCAGACCCTCTTGTTTATGATATCAAGAATAATTCTTCCAAGTCTCATGATGCTTCTAAATTCGAGTTCAAGAACAATCTATTATATTTTGAAGGACGTCTATATGTTCCAAAAGGAGAAGCACGTTTAAGTGTTCTTCAAGCACGTCATGATTTTCCAATGGCAGGACATTTTAGATACAATAAGACTTTGGAACTTATATCAAGAGATTTTTGGTGGTCTCAAATGTGGAACGCACTCAAAGACTTTGTACAATCATGTGATATCTGCTTAAGATCAAAGACTCCTCGTCATCGATCTTTTAGGCTTCTTCAGCCATTACCTATTCCCGAACAACCACGATCTTCTGTTTCTATGGATTTCATCACAAATCTTTCAAGCTCAAGATCTTATGATTCTATATTTGTGATAGTAGATCGGTTCACCAAGATGGCACATTTTGTGCCATGCACAAAATCTATCACAAGTGAAAAAACAGCTAAGCTTTTCATTGATAATATCTATCGCTATCATGGATTACCTAAGGATATTATATTGGATAGGGAAATTCAATTTGTGTCAAGATTTTGGAAAATCCTTTTCAAGATCTTAAAAGTAGACATAAAGTTATCTTCAACTTTTCATCTTCAAACTGATGGACAAACAGAGCGCGTGAACCAAGTCCAGGAGCAATATTTAAGGTGTACCATCAACTACCAACAAGATGATTGGATAACTCTTCTGCCATTGGCAAAATTTGCTTATAATAATATAATATATTCTTCTACGCAACAAACACCTTTCTTTGCCAATTATGGTTATCACCCACAACTTGATGCTTTTGACTTTTCAAAAGTTGATAATCCAGCAGCAGAAGATTTGGCAAATCATTTGTCAGAGCTACATACAGTAATGAAGGTGCAATTAAAAGAAGCTTGAGAATGACAAAAAATAAATATAGATGCGTATCGCAAGGAACAGCCACAATTCAATGTGGGGGACAAGGTATGGTTACTTCGTCAC
The DNA here is from genome assembly GCA_036785485.1 of Physcomitrellopsis africana. NCBI lineage: Eukaryota > Viridiplantae > Streptophyta > Bryopsida > Funariales > Funariaceae > Physcomitrellopsis > Physcomitrellopsis africana. The sequence continues at coordinate 56,315 of JAWRVF010001170.1, read as the reverse complement.
AATATCAAGACTACTCATCTTTGTGATAAGTTGGACTATCATAGGCTTGGACCTTTTCCTATTTCTGAATAAATCAATTTAGTTGCATATCGATTATACCTACCAAAGTCCATGAAGATCCATCCTGTATTCCACGTGTCATTACTTGAGCCATACAAGACAATGGATATACAAGAAAGAAGACAAATGCCATCGCTTCTTGTAGAAGTTGACAACAATGAAGAATTTGAGGTTGAAGAGATTTTGAATTCAAGGCGTTGCCAAAATCGACTAGAATATCTTGTGCATTAGCGCGGATACGATATTAGTGAACGCACATAGGAGCCATCAAAGAATTTAACAAATGCATCAATAAAAGTTAATGCATTTCATCCACGACATCCATCAAAACAAAGATAAATATTTGAGAAAATCTTTGCTATAAAACAAGGCAGGTTCTATAGAGGTTTCATCCTACCTTGTATCATTGTTTGTTATTAGATTTTGTTTGTGCTAAAGAGATGGAGGATCAACAACTAGCAAATTCAGCTCAAGAGCCATCATTTGCTGATTTATTTGACAAGACATTACGACTATCACAACCTTCAAGACGACGAAATAGAGATGAAGATCTTCAAGAACAACATGTCCTTCCTTGGATTGATGGCAAAATACAACGTGTTTGGTATCACGACCTTGGAAGAGACTCCCAATGTTTGGTGATACTTTTAGAGGTAGGAACCACTCCTGATGGTGTTCCTAATATTTTCTTTGAAGAAAGATATGAAGGCCTCAACAATGATCAAATAAGAGGGTGGTCTTCTTGCCTTGGTATGGGACATTATTGATGGCTGAAAGGACCTATCAACTACCTTTGAAGGGAACAAAGATTAGAATATGTGGCAAGCACAATTCGACATATTTTGGACTTTCTCAACATGTAATCACCGCTCTTCGTGGAACTCGTCCCTAGAAGGGGGGATAATGTCACGGACATAAGATTTATTCCAATAAATTATCTAAGTAATAATAGACCAATAGAAGTAGGTAAAATAAGTTGATTTGATAATATCTGATAGAGAAGCTTTCTAGAAGCTTCATAGATGTAAAATCACCTTTATACATGTCTATAGGTGATTGGTAGGTTAGAAACTTGGTCAACAAGGTAGCCACATGGCGCACATGTTGGTAGCTTGCAGAACAAGCCAAGTACGTGGTGCACATGTGAGAAACTTGTCGTGCAAGTTTGACACGTGTCTTGCAAATTAGACACATGTATGAGGTCTTATAGAATACCACCACGTAGATCTTAGTTAGATAGTATTTATAGAGGCAAGAGTAAAGCCCTCTTCACTCTTGCCAACTCCTTTCATGGTTACAGTCTAGTTTCAAGAGTCTTCATGTTTCTAATCTTTGGCAATAGCCATTCTAGTTTTCTTTGAATATAAATATTTTCTTATTTCCATTTTGTGATTTTTACTTTGATACAATTCCATTAGATTATGCATCTTTTTCTAGTTCATATCCTTGACAATTTTTTAAGATACATCATTTCTAATATTGGTCTTAAAATGGATTCCAAGAAAGTCTAGATAATCATAGATTAGAAGAATCCAAAAACAGTATGAGATGTGCATTGCTTTTTGGAATTTATTAATTATTATAAAATCTTCATCAAGACCTTTTTTTAAGTTGCAGCTCTACTTATATGCTTAACTTATAAGGACAAATTTCAGTGGAGTAAAGAAGCAGAAGCATTGTTTTGAGGCTTTGAAGACAATTTTTACTTTTGTACCAATTTTATATCGCGTCATCTTTTCTAAGATATTTTTTATAAAAATAGATGCATCAGACTTTGCTTTGAGTATGGTATTATCACAATTGGGAGCAGATGACAAATTCCACCTAGTAGCTTTTCATTCTAGGAAATTTTCAGCAGTAGAAATCAACTACAAAATCCATGATAAAGATCTTCTTATAATTGTGGATTCTTTTCAAAAATAGCATCATTATTTAGAAGGTGCTTCTAATTTAATCACCATGTATATGGATTATAAGAATCTTGAGTATTTTGAATGAATACATATGTTGAATCATCACAAGGCTTGTTGGAGCATGTCTTTGTTAAGATTTGAGTTTATTATCACCTATTGGCTAGAAAAACAACAAGGTCTATCCGATGCCCTTTCTAGACATTCTTATCTTGTATCAAAAGAAAAAGATTCAACTTTTGATTATCAAAGAATGATTCTTTCAAAACCAAAGCAATTTCATCTTCGAGCAATAGAACCAACATTGACTGTTAATTCAACTTTTATCAAGCAAGTCTAGTTAAGTATGTCTTCAAACCTTCTTATCTATGAGATTAAGGATAATTTACCTAAATCTCATGATACTTCTAAGTTTGAATTTAAAAATGATCTACTCTATTACAAAAAATGCCTATATATTCTAGAAGGTGTAGCACAACTACGTGCTCTGGAAGCTTGTCACAACCTTCTTGCAATATGACATTTTGGATATAATAAGACTCTGGAGCTAATATCAAGAGATTTTTGATAGCCTCAAATGTAGAAGGCTATTAAAGACTTTGTACAGTCTTGTGACATTTGTTTAAGATCAAAAATTCCTTGTCACTGATTTTACGGACTTCTCCAACCATTATCTATATTAGAACAACCTTGATCCTCTGCTTCTATGGATTTTACCATGGATCTTCCAAAGTCAAGTTCATATGGCTCTATATTCGTGATTGTTGATCATTTTATCAAGATGGCACATTTTGTATTGTATACAAAATCTATTACATGTGAAGAAATAGCTAAATTTTTTTTTGATAATATCTATTGCTATCATAGATTATCAATGGATATTCTATCAAATAGAGGAACACAATTTGTATTAAGATTTTGAAAGATCCTTTTCAAAATATTGAAGGTGAATATAAAACTATCCTTAGTTTTCTACCTTCAAACTAATGGACAAACGAAACAGATAAATCAAGTTTTAGAGCAATATTTGAGATGTACCATTAATTATTATCAAGATGATTAGACAATTCTTTTGCCATTGGTAGAATTTTCTTATAATAACTTGATACATTTATCTACTCAACAAACTCTATTCTTTGCAATTTATGGTTATTATCTATGACTTGATACTTTTAACTTTTTAAAAGCCGATAACCCTATGGCGGAAGTTTTGGCAAATCAGTTGTTAGAGCTACATACAACAATGAAGGCATAATTAAAAGAAGCTTAAGAATGACAAAAAAAAATTACAAATATTTATTGCAAGGAACAACCTCGATTCCACTTAGGTAATAAGATATAATTACTTTATTATAATATCAAGACTATTTGTCCTTGCAACAAACTGGACTATTGTAAACTTAGACCTTTTTCAATTTGTGAATAAATCAATCTACTTGCTTATCGATTATGCCTACCAAAATCTATGAAGATCCATCTTATATTCCACGTATTACTACTTCAGCTATATAAGACAACAGATATACAAGGAAGAAGACAAATACCACTACATCTTATAGAAGTGGACAATAATGAAGAATTTGATATAAAAGAGATTTTAGATTCAAGGCGGCGCCAAAATCAATTAGAATATCTTGTGTATAGGGACGGATACAATATTAGCAAACGCACATGGGAGCCATTTAAAAATCTAGCAAATGCATCAATAATAGTCAATGCATTTCATTGATGACATTTATCAAAATCAAGATAAAGATTTAAGAAAATCTTTGTTATAAAGCAAAGCAAGTTCTATAGAAGTTTCATTCTATGTTGTATCATTGTTTGCTATTTTCTTAAATTTATTTGTACTAAAGAGATGGAGGATCAACAACCAACAAATTCAAGTCAAGGACTATTATTTGTTGAATTATCAAACGAGACATTACAACTATCACAACCTTCAAGATAACAAAATAGATATGAAGACCCTTAAGAAGGACATGTTCTTCTTCAAATTGATGGTAAAATATAATATGTTTGATATTATGACCTTAAAAGAGACTTTCAATGTTTGATGATACTTTTAGAGGTAGGAACTACTCTTGATGGTGTTCCAAATGTTTTCTTTGAAGGAAGTTATAAAAGCCTCAACAATGATCAAATAATAGGATGGTCCTCTCATCCTAGTATAGGACACTATTGATGGCTGAAAGGACCTATCAACTACCTTCAAAGGGAATAAAGATCAGGATATATAGCAAGCATAATTTGACATATCTTAGACTTCATCAACATATAATCACTATTCCTCGTGGAACTTCTTCTTAGAAGTAGAGATAATATCACGGACATAAGATTTACTCTAATAATTATCTACTTAATAAAAGTAGGTAAAATAAATTAATTTAATAATATCTTAGAAAAAAGCTTCTTAAAAGCTTTATAGACATGGAATCACCTTTATACATGTCTATAGGTGATTGGTAGGTTAGAAACTTGGCCAACAAGCTAGCCACATTGTTGTATATCGTAAAGTCTTGCTTGAAAATGCTCCGGGCATCTGGCTGTGGAAGATAAAAAAAAAAATATGTAATAATAATTAGTCCTAATCTCTCTAATTAATCTCTAAATAATCTTTAATCAAACCTTCACTAAATCCTAATCAATCTTGGTCAAATCCAAATAAATCCTAAAATAAGCCCTAAATAAATCCTAATCAATCCTAATCAAATTCTAAAAAATCCTAAAACAAATCCTAACTAAATTCTAATCAATCTTGGTCAAATCCAAACAAATCCTAAAATCTTAGTTAATCCTAATCAAATCTTAAAAAATCCTAAACTAAATCCTAGCTAAATCCTAATTAATCTTGGTTAAATCCAAACAAATTCTAAAATAAGTCCTAACTAAATCCTAGTCAATCTTTATCAAATCCTAATAAATCCTATAATAAATCCTAATTAAATTCTAATCAATCTTGATCAAATCTTAACAAATCTTAAAATCCTAATTAATCGTGGTCAAATCTTAACAAATCTTAAAATCCTAATTAATCTTGGTCAAATCTTAATAAATTCTAAAACAAATCCTAGCTAAATCCTAATCAATCCTGGTCAAATCCTAACAAATCTTTAAAAAAATCCTACTTAAATCCTAGTCAACGCTGATCAAATCCTAACAAATTTTAAAATAAATCCTAAATAAATCCTAGTCATTTCTAGTCAAATCCTAACATATCCTAAAACAAATCCTAACTAAATCCTACTCAACCTAGGTCAAATCCTAACAAATCCTAAAACAAATCCTAACTAAATCCAATCCTAAATCGTAAACGAACCCTAGCCAAGCCCTAAGCAATTCCTAAGGCAATTTTAGAACCTCAATAACTATTGACTAAACTATTGATCTTACTTAAAAATTTACGCACTCTTTAAAAACTAAGTTAGCAGCAAGCATATAAATTTCAAGAGGATCAAACTTACTAGTAAGAAATTCAACCCAAAATTTCAATCAAGTGGCCACCGGCCTCCTTCTCCTACCTTAATGCCAATTATCCTATACTAATATCTCTTTTTTACACCGTTCAGTTGCTTCTAAATTTCACATGCATATAGGAAATTAAATTTTCTACACATACACATAAATTTCACTCCAATCCAGCTAATTGATTGCTAGAAATCTTAGGAAACCTAACTAATCTTCAAATCCCAATTTCTGAGACTCCAACCCACATAAACTTCAATAATCTTTTATTGAATTGTTATATCAATCTCAAATTCAAAACATCCTACAAGCAAAATTTTATGCACCAACCCACAAAATATCATCCATAGATCTATAACCAATCTCACAAAATGCTCAAAAATGTAAATCCCAATATATTTCACCAAAATCAACCTTAACTTTGCAAACCCATTACAAAGTCATTACCAACTCAAGTCACTTTCAACTAATGCTCAAAGAAAGATCCTCTAGTTTGCTCTCTAACCCTACCTTCCAATCTCCAAAAGGCCCCTTGATCCGCCATAGGCATGCAATTTTGTGCCTCATGATTAGATTCCATTCCTAGCTCATAACTGGTCCTCTCTAAGTATCTATTTTGAGATTTTTATAAAAACAAAAATCTATAACCTATTCTTAGCTTCTTCTTATATATGCCTATATTATTTTATTTTCTAATCTACTTTATTTTGCCTTACTTATGGCCCTACAAAATAAATAGAAGCTCATTTGTAAAAAAGGCAGTATTAACATCCATTAGTTTTATCCCCTTTTTACTATTATCTATTTTTTTGAGATAATTTTTTACAATATTTTGAACTAAGATCTTCTATAATGTACTATTTACACACTCTTTTACCTAATAGTCATGTTACATCACGACATCTATCCCCCCTGAACCTGTGCATCCTTCAACATGTGCGAAGTTTGTTATTGTATTGATGTAAAATGTTCTTCATCTTGGTCAAATTCTTGATCTTCAATTTGTTCCTCTTCTTCTATTTCAATACCCCTCAATAGATTTTGTTCTTCATCAAAATATACATATATTTTTCTTTGTTTGAATAACTTGACTTGCTTGTCTGCTATAGGTGTCTTCAATTGTGTTCTATCAAGTTCCCATAACAAATATGTTCCATTGTCATAGACTTCTATCACAACATAAGGTCCAAACCAATGCTTAGAAAATTTTCATAATGTACTATGTTGGTTGTTCAAACTATTATCATAGACTAATACCCAATGACATTTTTTTATTTTCTTAGGCCGTAGTTGATGCGTTTTATCAAATCTTTCTTTATTCTTTTCTCTTACTTCTTTCAACCTTCCTATTATCACTTCAATGTCTTCAGGCCTTCTTTCCAATTGTTGAATCCATAATGTTAAAAGCTCCTCTCTGTTAAGATCATCCTTCCAAGGTAATATTCTCCATGTAGGCACTGTTTCTTCTATTGGCATAATTAGCTTTTATTCATACATTCATTCAGAAGGCATATAACCAATCACTGTACTATGAGTTGTATAATTTGCCCATAATGCAAATAGTAGTAGCTTTGGCCATTGATATACTTTGCCATTGTATGCTTTTACTAATATCTTAACAATAGGTGAATGTCCACACTTACTCTTTCAATTACCTTCTAGATTATATATTGTTGTCAAAGAAAGTTTGATTCTCATTCTACCAAAGAGCTCTCTTGCTTCTTTTGTATCTAATTCACCTCTATCTGTCGTGATTTTTTCTATACAACCATAGTGACAAATATTAATTTCCAAGAGAAATTGACATATACTTTCAGTATTCTTTGTTCTTAATGTTCGTCCTTCAATCATATTTGATAAATCTTCATATACGAGTACCAAATATTTCATTTGTCCTAGTCCGATAGGAATTGCCACTAAATCCACTACCCACTTATAATGTAGTGCTAAAGGATAAGTTGGATGTAATTCATCTCAATGTCGAATCTTAGAATAAAATTAACAAGTTTCACATGATCCAATAAAATCAACCACATCTTTATAAATGCCTTTCCACCAATATTTTTCCTTCAATTTAGTAAAAGTTGCCCATATTCCTCTATGCCATGTCCACAAATTCTCATGAAATTCCTTGATAATCTTTTGTTGAGCTTCTTAATCACATATCACCCATTGTGGTACTTCTCTTCTTTTCTTTGGATTCTTCTATAAATATCCATCACGTAAAAAATATCCACAGGCTTTCTTATGAATTTTCTTAAATTTTTGATTTGTCCAATTGTCTTGTCACTTTAATGTACTTAGATACTTTCCAATATCTTTCCATTCACCTTCATATAAATCTCTTAAAAATAAATCCAATGGTATATTTAAACATATACCTTCTTCTTTTGATAATGCATTAGTATAAAAATTTGCACCCACATCATCTTCTATATCAATCATATCTTCTTCATCATAATACCTTATCCTTGATAACATATCTGCAACTAAATTATCCTTTTGTGCAATGCATTTAAACTCTGGATTCAAAGATTTGATATATACTATCTATTTTAAAAGAGTAATATCAAGAATTGAAAAATTTATAATTATGCCTAGTAAAGACAAACAATTTGTTTCTATAACTATCGATGCACCAATCAAATATTCCTTTTTATTTTTTATAGCAGTTATTATACCCTATAATTCTCTTTTAATTTGTACATATGCTCTTTGTCTAATATTCAAAACCTTTGCTCCAAATCGTACTACATATCTATTCCCTTGTTCATCATCTTGTTCAATTGCCTAACCTATTCCAATTGGACTTGCATCAACTGTTAATATTACTGGTCTTCTATATTCATAATTCACTTTCTTCAAAGTTGGAGGTGAGAAAAGAAGTTCTTTCAATTTTATCATAGCTTTTCTTTGTTCTTCTTTCCATTGAAATATTTTATTCTTCCTTAGCAATTCATATAATAGATTTGCCACATGTGCAAAATGAGATATCCATATATGATAGAAAATGCACGCTCCTAAAAATCTTCTGATTTCCGTAGTGTTTGCACATTCTTTCATCTTTTTAATAATATCAACCTTTTCAATACTCGGCTTACATCCATATGATCCACATATGTGCCCAACAACCAGTATTTCATTTATCCTAAACATAGATTTTGTACTTGACAAGGTCAAGTATACCTCTTCCAACCGTGATAAAATCTTTTTACAATCTATAATATGATTTGCAACAAATCTTCTACAACCTTTGTGATCTAATATCTCATCTTTTTTTTTCTTTTGCACATCCTTTAATTGGAATATCATCTAAGAATGGCATAATCTTTTTTGGTATAAATTTCTTCAATACTTTGTTTATTCCATTCATCATATGAGCTACTAAATTAGTAGCCCCTTGAGGCAATGTACACATTCTTACCAAATCCAATGGAATCTTTATAGTAGTTAAATCTCTACTTTGTAATATCAATTGAAATTGATCATATCTTCAGTAAAGATCATCCATCGAATAGATTGTTCTTCTAGCAAATATCTTTGTAAATTCATCCACAATTGAACTTGAACCTATATTTTTAATAGTTACTTTATTTACAAGTTGCATGTCTTGTATAAATCTCATTGTTCCATTTTTCTTTGGTACCATAAACCATCAATTTAAATAAGGTGCTATAGATAGTTCTAAAATCTCCATTTTAATCTTTTCATTGAATAAGTTTATTAACTTGGATAAATGTGCTCTTGATATTGGAATTGGTCGTAAATTCCATGATTCATGAGAAACAATAAAAATAACCATAGGTGCTACAATATTTGGATCAACACATCCAATTTCATGTGCTTCAAATGTAAAAGCCTTTCCATATTGTAAAAGCATATTTTTAAAGCATTTTTCTTCATATTTTGTCAAAAATCCTTCACATCCAACTTTTAATCCATCTAATGTAGCATCCATAAATTTATGCCCTATCTTCTTAGGATCTCTCAAATTTGGTTGTATAGATGTTCCTCTCACTTTTTCTTCACAATCTAATGGTAGTGGCAAAGCCACTGATTTAATCTTTTTTGCCACTGATTTATATTTATTTTCAACACGTACCTCTTGGCGACTTAAATTTTTCATAAAGTTTTGAATTTCATTATAAAATTCTTTAGAATATACATTGATAACTTTATTACCTCCTTGTAATCCATATTGCAATAAAAAAATTTATTCTCCCATAATATCCGCAAATCCAACTTCTTCAAATGTTCATGATATAAATTCATCCTTAACCAATCTTCCATTTTCTTTCAAAGTTTTTTCATATTTTTAATATAACATTTATCTATTCTCTTCATCATTTTAATAGTTTTGAAAGATAATATACCATCTTGTTTTAATCCAATAAGTCTAATAGATAATGTCATCTTTGTTAAATTCAGCAGGAATATGTCTTTCTTGAATCCATTGCAATCCCGCTTTATAATGGTGTATGGTAAAAATCCTCAAGGTTTTCAAAGTTCTCATTTGATAATGGCTGTTCTCTCAACTTATCATGATTTCTTTCATGATCAATATAAACAGTTAAAAATTCAACTGCTTTCATTCCATCTTGGCTTTTTATTCTTGCATAAGCTGAATCATCATCCATAACCTTTGTTTCCATTCTTGTGGTAGTAATAAATGGTTGTTCTAATATAATTGGATATGTACATATATCTTGTACAAAGAAATGTTGTTCATGAATGACATCTCCTATCATCACCTTTATATTTGAACAAGCTCCATACAACTCTCCCTTTGAATTGTTTGCTGATCTTATCATCCATCCATATTTAGTATCAATTGGCCATTTTTTTTTTTAATATAACTCCTTTGATATCAAATTGAATTCAAAACTATGATCAATTAGTATTACAATCGGTTCTTCTAATTCTCCTAATTTTACTAAAGTTTCCATTGTAGCTCTTGCTCAAAGACTTCAAGAATAATGGCTAGAAGCTTGAATATTATCTTCTTTATCTGTAAACTTGACTCGTGAAACATCTCCAATCAATTGCATTTCAATTTCTTCATCTTCATTGCTTCCCATTGCCTTTGTACCTTGTATGTTTGATATTATAGTATCATCAATAGATTATTATTTTCTTTTTATTGTATCAATAATAATTTCATGAAATTCCTGTTTTGTAATTCCTAAAATCTCACCAATTGTAAATTCAACCTTTCCACTTAAAATCCGCTCCTCCAATACCTTCTTCAAATCGGTAGCAACTTCAATATCTGATTGTAATTTATAAGCAGGGGCCTTTCTCTTCTCTTTTATAAAATCTCTTTCTTTTGTAGGAACATTTTCTATTGTCTCTTCATGCATATGATTTTTTGTTGTCGTGGTTTTTCTCTTCTTGTAGTCTTTTTTGATGGCCCTTTATTATTTTCATCTCTTCTTCTTTTTTCTTCTATTAATGCGTCATGTTAATTCCTTGCAATATGAGCATGTATCGATAATCCATCTATTGGATCATTCCATCCAATAATTTGTTGAATGTTATTGCCAATGCGTTTTAAATCATCTTTGATAAATTTTTCTCTTTCAGCATAACTTGTTGTACTTGTCTACAAAGAACCAGATTCTCTTGGAAGTTCAAGATTTATGCTTAAACACTAGCCTCGATTTGCTTCCACCCAATATGTTGACACTTCATTGCTTGAGATTTTAATTGATTCTCTTGCAAGTACCTTCACTCCTCCTTTATCAAAGTTTATCTCTAATTTTTCTCTACTCTCCTTTAAATGTATCATATCATCTTTAAAAAAAAAAACTCCTTTGCATAGCGCCTTTATGAAATCTTTACTCCCTTCTTGAATGATCCACACTATCACACCACATGCACCTATGTACTATACCGTCCATTTGTCCAAATTTTTGTCTTGTTGATACTTTCAATGATTGGCCCTTTTTTTTCAAGTTTTGTAAATTTTATTTGCAAATCTTTCATCCTGCGTACGATTTCATCAATGCCTATTTCTTATTTCTTTGATGTTGCCATTGAAGATTGAATCATAGGTGTAGGATGATTAATAGGTAATTTTACCTTAGAAGCTTGCAATGGTCTTTGAATATCCATCCTATCTTTTCTCCTTTCTCTTTTTGTAAGTATTTGGATTGCTTCTTCCACTTCCTTCCAATTTGATGTAAGTCCTTCTTCTTCTTCTTTATCTTCAAGTAAAATTTCCAACTTCTCTTGTAGCTTTCCATCAGTCGCTTGAAGAAAAAGCTCTACTTTGCTTGGATCTAGTAATAGCTTCCCTTTCTTTGATAAATGGGAATATTACCTTTCAAATTCCTTCAATAATTCTATCGCTTGAAGATCCTTCTAAGGCCTTTCAATCCATTCAAAAAAACGTCTTTTTTGTAACCTGATCACTATCTTCAAAAAAATATTCATCCTTTAATGCTTGAAAAATCTTTTCCCATGAACCTCCAAATTGTCCTACAATAGACTTCACATGACTTCTTATCTCTGATATAGTAGCCAATTCAAATAATTGAACCATCTTTTTTCAGAAACATGCTTTAATTCTATTTTTTTAATATAATACCTTAAATATTTCATAATATTCTTCCCTTCAAATTGGTCAATCTTGTCCACAACTACCTATAATGCCTTATTTGCCATACCTTCTTTGCGATCTTTCACCTATTGTTGTTGCATGAATAAAACAAATGCTTCAAATATGCTTACAGAGTTAGGATCAAAATACATACCTTGTCTTTCTTTGCTACCTCCACTTGTTGCTCCACTTGCAATTCTACTAGAAGCTCCAATTGATGCACCATCCATAATTCTTCCTTCAATTCTCTTGCCTTCCTTCTTCATAAGTCAAATAAATTCAAAAAAATCCCAATAATCTTTTATCTCAAGCTTTTTACATTGGATTCATCAAATTATGTCGTATGTCATAAAGTCTTGCTTGAGAATGCTCTGGGCACCTGACTGTGGAAGATAAAAAAAGAAATATGCAACAATAACTAGTCCTAATCTCTCTAATCAATCTCTAAATAATCTTTAATTAAATCGTAACAAAACCCTGATCAACCCTGATCAAATCCAAACAAATCCTAAAACAAATCCTAACTAAATCCTAATCAACCCTGGTCAAATCCTAATAAATCCTAAAATCCTAGTCAATCCTGGTCAAATCCTAATAAATCCTAAAACAAATCCTAAAACAAATCCTAACTAAATCCTAGTCAATCCTAGTCAAATGCTTACAAATCCTAAAATAAATCCTAAATAAATCCTTGTCAATCCTCGTCAAATCTAAATAAATTCTAAAATAAATCCTAATTAAATCCTAATCAATCCTAATTAAATCCTAATAAACTCTAAAATCATAGTCAATCCTGGTAAAATCCAAACAAATCCTAAAACAAATCCTAGTCAATCTTAGTCAAATCCTAACTAAATCCTAGTCAATCCTGGCCAAATTCTAACAAATCCTAAAATAAATCCTAATTAAATCATAATCAATCTTAGTCAAATCTCAACAAATCCTTAAAAAAACCCCAACTAAATCTTAATCAATCATAATCAAATCCTAACAAATCCTAAAATAAATCCTAATTAAGTCCAATCCTAAAACCTAACCAAAGCCTATCCAAGCCCTAAGTTATTCCTAAGGCAATTTTAGAACCTCAATAACTATTGACTAAACTATTGATCTTGCTTAAAAATTTACACACTCCTTAAAAACTAAGTTAGCAGCAAGCATATAAATTTGAAGAGGATCAAACTTACCAGCGAGAAATTCAATCCAAAATTTCAATCAAGTGGCGGCCGGCCTCTTTTTCTTACCTTAATACGGATTGTCCTATACTAATATTTCTTTTTTATATTATTTAATTACTTCCAAATTTCACATACATGTAAAAAATTTAATCTTCTATATATACACATAAATTTCACTGCAATCCAACTAATTGATTGCTAAAAATTTTTAGGAAATCTAACTAATCCTCAATTCTCAATTTCTGAGATCCCAACCTTCATAAACTTCAATAATCTTTGATTGAATTGTTACATCAATCTCAAATTCATAGCATCCTATAAGCAAAATTATATGCACCAAGTCACAAAATATCACCTATACATCTGTAACTAATCTCACAAAATACTCAAAAATATAAATCCTAATATATTTCACAAAATCAAAATCACCAAAATCAACCCTGATTTTGCAAAGCCATTACAAAGTCATTACCTACTCAAATCACTTTCAACTAATGCTCAAAGAAAGATCCTCTAGTCCGCTCTCTAATCCTATCTTTTGATCTCCAAAAGGCCTTTCAACTTGCTATACGCACACGGTTTTGTGCCTTAAGATTGGATTCCAATCGTGGCTCATAACTGTTCCTCTCTAGGTATCTATTTTGAGATTTTTGTTATAAATTTTTCTATAACCTATTCTTAACTTCTTCTTATATATGCCTATATGATTTTATTTCTCAATGTATTTTGTTTTGCCTTACTCATGGCCCTATAAAGTAAATAGAAGCTCATTTGTAAAAAAGGCAGGATTAATACTCATTAGTTTTACTCCTTTTTTATTATTATTTATTTTTCTAAGATAATTTTTTATAATATTTTGAACTAAGATCTTTTATAATATCCTATTTCTACACTCTTTTACCTAATAGTCATATTACATCATGACAACGTGTTATACATATTGATAGCTTGTAGAACAAGCTAGCCATGTATTGCATATGCAGGTAACTTATGGAACACGCCAAATACGTGGCGCACATGTAGGAAACTTGTCTTATAAGTTTGACACATGTCTTACAAATTAGACATGTATACGAAGTCTCATAGAATGTTGACATGTAGCTCTTAGAAAGATAGTATGTAAAGAGACAAGAGTGAAGCCATCTTCACTCTTATCAATTCCTTTCGTGCGTTTAGTTTAGTTCAAGAGTCTCTTATATTTTCTAGCCTGTGGAGGTTAAATTCTATCCTCAATTCAAGTTATAAGGTGACCTAAATTAAAAATTACTTATAAATTATGGTGTGAAGTATAAGGAGCAATAAATAAGAATGAACGAGAAGAACAACACAAAACAAGTAAAATATGTACAATTAAGTAATTACATACTACAAAACTAGTCACAATTTGTTCATTAGATTTTTACCTAGTAAAAAATAAAATCAAAAATTAAAAATTATATTGTTAAATAGATAATTTTTTTTTTTTCAATGATGTAAAATACATATAAATCTAAGTTACTATGAGTAAGTTATGATAATTCAAAGTTAGAAGGTAAATAATGGAAAAAAGTTAAGTAAAAATTTTTATGTCAATGATAATTTGTTATAAGATCATGAGTTTGAACCTCACTAAGGCTCACAAGTAGTGTATATGGATGTCCTAGAGGGGCTACGAGGCCTTAGTCTTATCTTCCTACCTACATCTAAGGTGCCACAATCCATATGGGACTTGTGCACCTCCCTTCTTACAAGGACTACATTAGCTGCTGGTCCTTCTATTTTATACTAGTAGAACTAATAATTTTCCATTTTTGACTTCACCATGGTATTCAAAAACACCCTATTAGCCTAAGAATCTTAAATGGCCTTCAAATCTTGCTCCATTTCTTCATAATGGCTCCCAAGGTAGTAAAACTCATTTTTACCAAAGTCTTTGAAATTGCTCTAAAATTTCTTAATAAATTCTAAATAAATTCTAAATAAATTCTAAAAATCTCTATAATATTTCTGAGATAAGAATATCAATTTAAGATTATTTTATTCTACCTTGGAAATTTTTTATAATAATAAAATCAAAATAAATCAACTCAAAATCCTATTTTCTACAAAAATAATTAAAAAGACATGAGATTTCTTTCTCATGCTTCTTCTATCTACTAAGTAATATTTATAGGTTTTTAATGAGTAATACATGTAGTTAGAAGGCCAACGTAGACATTGGTCTCAATAACTAACTCTTAATACTTAATAATAAGTAAAAATACTAAACCAACTAAAATAATTGCCTCCAAGACTTACTAAGACTCCATTTTTGTAACTTTTCTTCTAATAAGACTTTTATATTTATAAATACTTCTAAATTCTAATAAATACTTAAATAGTCAAAAAGACCCTCTAACCATCATATTTGTATAATTAAATGGCTTAAGACTATATTTTTAATTAATCCACCAATTAAGATCTATTAGTGGGACTCACATATAGCGACCATTTGGGACTATTTGTAAGAATAGAAAGAATCCAACTCTTATTTTTTGCACGGTTTATTAAAAAAATGATAGAGAAATTATAACGTGGATACTATACTCTATCAAAAGAAGTAGGATAAATGAGAGGAAAAAAAATAAAAAATAAATTCTAAGACTTTGACTTAGAACAGAAAGGCATTTGATTGTTACCAATTTGACATGGTTCTACATTTAGGAATGTCTTGCTTAGTTATTAACTCAATACCTATATTCTATTAACATGGACTTAAAATCACTATCTAAATGATAAGGTACATTGGTGTTTTAACCAATGTTAACACCTGATATTTTTTACAACGACTTCCATTAGTTTGTATAGGAAAGTTGTAAAATGGATAGAAATTTTAGGATTTACAATACATAGTTTGTAGGGTTAAGAGTAGGCAAGAAGCCGATGAATGGCCAATTTAGAAGGTAGCATGGATAAGGGAGTTAGAAAAAGTGATTATCGTTGGTTGTGTAGTGGTTAATACTGATTGGGATAAGTATAAATTGATTCAGACAATAGTAGTAATGGCCTGACTGTGATAGTGCTGAGCTGGAGTAAGCTTGGTGCTACCTCTTGTTAATTTTTAAGAAAAAGATATTAGATAAGTGTTGAATATTGTAAAGTGCAGTTCTGTAATAAAGCAATGAAGGAAAAAATTGATTTATAATGAAAGATTGAGGATGTACTGATATGTTGAAATATGAGTGGAGAAATATAAGTGAAAAATTGGAAGTGGAGAATTGGAGATGTTTTATGAAGAATGAGTATGAATGTGAGAAAACTATACTACATTGAGTATTAAATCAAGGGTGACCCACGAGAGGAAGTCGGTGGAGTTTGGATTATGTGATGTGAATTATTAGGAGTGATAGTTAATTTTGGAGTATTCCTGTGTTTGGAGTATAGGATAATTATGCTGTGTTTTGAGATATTGCGGTATTACATATTGTTGTTATAAAGAAAGAGAGGAGGAGAGGTAGTGAATACTTGAGTTGGATTATTACTTACGATATTTTATTGTTAACAGAATTATTGGTAGTATAAGGGAGATATTGTAACAAAATTGGGATGTTTTGGTGTAATGAGAAGGCAGTTAGTTGTGTGACTCTAATGGTTTAACTCAATGCAAATAGTCTTTTCCTGTGTTCGAACCCCCCCCCTTTACAGATTTACTCTGGGAAGTATTGGTAGAGTAAGTGAGATGGACGACAACAATATTTTGGCGCCGTTGTCGGGGATTGACAATAGTATTGAGTGTTAAGAATTAACTGCTGAATAAGTAGTTATAATAGTGATGGATAGCAATGTCAATAATAGATGATGAAAGATTATGATTAATAAGAATGAGAACATTGCTCTGAGAAAAATACGTCAGTTGAAAGAAAGACAATAGAGAGCACAAGTAAGAAATTTGTTGCGGGACGAGTAAGAACGGAAGCTAAAAAGGAAGCATCAACAGAGTTGGATTAAACCGTGGTTGCATGCTTGTCGGTATATCCGAGCATACCAAGAACATGAAAGATCTTTAATATTACAGACATATATACCGTTAAAGATGTTGCCAAAAGCACTCGCGAGTAACTCCGCGAATAGCCCAGTGTATCTCTTGAGCCCATTAGCGGAAAGAGAATGGAGTACAAAAGAATTGGATACTCCTTTGGATACTTTTCCAATAATGGATACAACTGATTCTAACAAGGTTAGTTCTTCAGTAGGAAATGTATTGCTTGTCAATAAAGGCCAATTCAATGTATTCCAAAATCCGTCGTTTTCACCTCAACTTCAACCGATAAAATTATTTGCAGATAATAATACTAAAGAGCGGAGGCCTAGAATTCCGGAATAGACAATTGAGGGAGGCAGCATTTATTTTAACCAGGAAGTAAGTAGAACATTGTTACCTTCAATGGCGGCGGGGGATTCAGCAATACCAATTGCGGTACAAATGGGTGCGGTGGGTGATCGCACAACTAGCGTAGCCCCGTTACCTACCTTTAGAGGTCTACTAGGAGCCAACCCAAAACAACACTTGTCTCAATTCTTGACCGCATGTGTAGCCAATAATGGTAGAACTGAAGATATTTGGTTAAGATGGCTGCCAGCAACCTTGAAAGATACGGCATTTGAATGGTATAATTGCCAACCCGTGGGACAATTTCCTAATTGGGAGCCACACTGATTCCATCTCAAGGAGGGTATCAAATATCAACTTGGAATGAAATAGTGAATAGTTACCCAAGGACAATTAACTACGGTGCAAATCTTAGTGTTAATTCACAAGGGATAGTGAATGCTATTCCATTGCAGGCTGTACCACCAACAACTGCAGTCCCGTATTTTCTATACTTCTCATATCAAAAACCAATATCTATAAAGGAATTCTCTAACGAACTAGTATCAAAGGATCTAAATGAGACTTTGTTGTTAACTTTGACAAAGAAGATGGACGAGCTGGTTGTTAATCTGACAAAGGATAAGGAAAAGAGGCATAAACCGACTAATATATGCCCCAATATTTGGTGCAGTAATTATAAGAGGCAAGGCCATTTAGTAACGGAGTGTCTTTTGCCACCCCAAATAACGGTGCAATATACCTTTTGTGGAGGTAAGCATGTAAACACATATTGCTGGAATTTAAGAAGACAACATCAGTTAGAAAATCAAACTATGATTCAACCAACTTTGTAGGATGTTAATCAAGTTCAGATTGAAAATAGGTTTGGCTGGAACGGAAATCGTCCTATTAAACAAAATAGAAATTTCTATAATTTTTAAAATTCTGAGTATAACCAAGAAGGTGATCCCAATTTCCAAGGTTTTGTGCAAAATCAACAAGGACAACTCCAATATCCACCTATTCAGAACCTAATTTCAGATCCTACAATATCAACTAATTGACAGGGATATTGTACCCATCAAACTTGGAACAAGCCTAGCAGATATATACCAGTCGAGACGCCCTATACACCAAATGGAGGACGAAGAAGACTGCTTTGATGCTATCGATGCAGGCAGCTAGGATATTATGCTAGTGAATGTCCCAATTCTAGAGCCACTGATGATTACGCTCGAGTATGTAGAAATTGTAAGCAATCTGGGCATACTTATTAATAGTACAACGCTCCGTTTAATATTAATAACCGAGATCAACGTATTCAGCTGCAAAGTAAAATGGAGGACAATATTCGAGTACCACAAGAGTCTGTGGTAAATCGGGTGGAATATGCCCGTGCAATATTTACTCAGGCCCAACAAAAGGGGAAAGATCCAATTCAAAAGTTGAAAGTACCAATTGCAGCGGACCAATGTCAATCATTGAATGATGCTTCAAATCTAACACCAATATCAAAGGAATTATCAACGCGGGAATCCAATTCGTCTGTGCAACTTCAGAATAATCTTAACCCCGAGATAATGGTTCAACCGAAACCACTACCAATATCTGCAAAGATCCGGGAGTCATCTTATCCATTAAAAGATCCTCTTATGGACACGAATTACGACAAAGTCCATGCAGCAGTTCTAGTTCCAAACTCCGTAAGAAAATTATCTTAAGGGGTCAAATTAAAATCCATGAAAAAGAAGAGGCCCTTGGAAATCATTGCCAATATGAAACCATATGATATTATGAAAGATTTGGATGAAATTAAATCTTCTATTACCATGAAGCAATTGTTAGTAGTTGCACCAGAATGCTGTTCTACATTGAATTCCTCGTTAATACGATGTAGAGTTTGTAATAAAAAAATTCATGAGGTTAGTTTGAATCCCGATCCGGGAGCACCAACTATCGATGTATCAATTGATGGTGTTCTCATTCCTAGAGTTCAAGTGGACGGTGGCTCTAGTGTGAACTTAATGAACGCTGATACAATAGAGGAGTTGGATTTAAAACAATTAGTACCCACGACATTGGTATTGAGAATGACAAATCATAGTAGGATAAAACCAATGGATATCTTACGCAGTATTAATATTGTAATCGCGGAAATTCATATGAAATTGATTATATTGTTTTCCGATCATAGAGTTCCATTTTATCATATCTAATATTATTAGATCGGGTGTGGCTATATCAGGCCAAAGCTAGGAATGATTGGGGCCGTGGAACGTTAATTATTGGGGAGGGTAATGACAAGATTGTTTTATAGACGTACTCAGTTCAATATCATGGAGAGTCGCAAATTAGGGGCACAGAAGCAATATCTGAAGATGAGGGCCAATTTGAAGCAGAGTATGACGAAGTTAATAATGCGATGCAAGTTGATAAGGACCTAACTCATATGCAGAAGCCAAGCGTGTTACACCAGTATAGAGGTCTAGGAGAATATTTTTTAGATCAAGAGGATGCAATAAATTCCGACGACGTCATCGCGGACTGGATGAATAATTGTGCGGTAAATGAAGTTGGTACATTGGAACCAGAATTGGATAAGTCCAATTTTCCGCCCTATATGAAGGGTTCAGAGTAGGAGGGGTAAATCAATCCAGGGGTTAATGAGAAACCTGTGTGCTAATCTATTAACTTGGGTTTCAATGAAACACCCCAGATTATCAAAGTATACACCGGTATTACGGGTATAGAGCTAAGAAATTGGAAAGAATTCTTTCTAAATCATAAATCTGCTCTTGTTTGGTCTTATGCGGATTTAAAAGGTATTCCTGCCAAAATTTGTGAGCATCAAATTACCTTAGAAGAAGATGCTACACCAGTTCGTCAAAGACAATATTGTCTTAATCTAAAATATTCTTTCATGGTCAAGGAGGAAGTAAATAAACTATTAGACGTGGGCTTCATATATCCAATCCCATATAGTGAATGGATTTCATCAATTGTGATAGTGCCGAAGAAAAATGGGAATATCCGTATCTGTCAGGACTTCCATAAATTAAATGCGGCTACCAAGAAAGATTATTTTCCTTTACCTTTTACAGATAGTATACTGGACGTAGTAGCTAAGCATGAATGTTATTCCTTTTTGGACGGATTCTCGGATTATAATCAAATAAAAATTGCAGAAGAGGACCAGTTAAAGACTACTTTTATTACAGATTGGGGCACATTTGCTTATAAAGTAATGCCATTTGGGTTATGTAATACCTCGGCCACATTTCAAAGGGTAATGATGCAAGCATTTCAGGATTATTTACAATTATCAATGGAGATATTTTTAGATGATTTTTACACATTCAGTACAACAGCAAATCATTTGAAACGTCTTGGTAACTGTTTGGACTAGTGTGATAAATATGGGATATCTTTAAAATCTGAGAAGTGTCAATTTGGTGTACCATTGGGAAAGCTTTTGGGACATATCGTTTCCGTGGCCGGCATCGCTACTGACCCAGATAAAGTTACTCATATATTGGCTTTACCAAAGCCAAAAATAATGTTTGATGTTCGTGGTTTTATAGGCCATATCAACTATTATAGGCGATTCATTCATTTATTTGCAGAAAAATGTCAACCATTAACAAATCTCTTAAAGAAATTGCCACCGGATGGATCTAGTCCAATTTGGACTAACGAATGTACAGTTGCGTTTGAGGAGTTAAAACAAAAATTAGTGTCAGCACCAGTACTTGTTGCACCTTGTTAGAAAAAACCCTTTCATGTTTATGTTGATGCCTTGAATGTTGCTATTGGATCCCTGTTAAGCCAAAAAGATGAAAAGGATTTGGATCATCCCATCTATTATGCTAGTCGACAATTCGTAGCTGCGGAACAAAATTATACTACGACTGAATGGGAAGCCTTGGACATGATCTATTCTGTCGAGAAATTTTAGCATTATTTGCTTGATTACCCATTTGTATTTCATGTCGGTCATGATGCTCTTAAGTATATGATTAATAAACCTCAATTGAGTGGACGCATTGCTCGGTGGGTGTTACTCCTTCAAGAAATTAATTTTATTATTAATGTTCGACTAGGAAAAAAACATGCCAATGCAGATTATTTATCTCGATTGTCCAATATATTCGGTAACGAACCTATCAATGATACACTTCCTGATGCAAAATTATTTGCCGTCGATGTGATCACCTCAGAATATAATGAATTGATCCAATATCTGACATTTCAGACATTTCCACCTACATATAGTGAGAAACTTAAGAAACGCTTGATTTTGAAAAGTGCTCCATATATGATGATTGGAGATGCTTTGTATAAGTAGGGGAGAGACGACATTCTATGCCGTTGTATTTTTCAAAGTGAAGTACGTACTATATTGGAAGGATGTCATTTGGTTTGTTGTGGAGGGCATTTTGCCAGAGATAGCACTGCCCGCAAAGCTTTAATGGCTGGATATTGGTGGCCAACAATGTCCTCAGATGCACACCAATACGTCCAATGTTGTGATCCTTGTCAACGTATTGGTAGACCTACATGAACTTCTGCTATGCCGTTGGTACCAATTTTAGCACAAGCACCGTTTGAAAAATGGAGTATTGATTTTGTAGGACCAATCGCACCAGCATCACGTAATGGACAGAAAAGATATATTTTGGTAGCAACGGATTACGTGACAAAATGGGCGGAGGCGATGGCAACAAAAATTGATAATGCCGATATTGTAGCCACGTTTTTATATGAGCACATTATCACTCGATTTGGGTGTCCCAAAGAATTGGTTAGTGATTGTGAAACCCATTTTATTAATTCTACAATTAAGGCTTTGACAGATAAATACGAGATCAAGCATCGGAAGACAACCCCATATCACCCTCGGGCCAATGGGCAGACTGAAAAAACCAACGGTATTTTGTGTAAAATTTTAATGAAAACAGTGTCTGGTGTGGAAACGGAGTGGGATATAAAATTGTTCGCAGCCTTGTGGACATATCGTACTGCGTATAAAGTGACTACCAATTCCACACCATTCCAATTGATGTACGGGCAAGAGGCAATATTACCAATTGAATTGGAAGTTTAGAGTTTACGAATTGCATTGGATGAACGTCTCGATGACAAAGACTCCCTCCAACATCGGTTAGCACAATTGAAAAAATTGCATGAAATTAGGGCTATGGCTCTTTTAACTATGGAAGCTACACAGCGCTGCCGAAAGAGTTATTATGATAATAAATTACGTCCTAAATCTTTTATGTCCAATGATCTGGTGCTTCTTTATGATAGTCGCTTTCACCATTTTCCAAGAAAATTCCAAGTACGTTGGCATGGACCTTATTGAGTAATTGAAGCCTTTTCTAATGGTTCAATTCAATTGGATGATTTTATGGGTACTCAATTTACCACCCGAGTTAACGGCAACCGTTTACGTCTTCATTTTACGTAAATCTAGGACAGATTTTCAAAATTGGAGGGAAGAGGGTGTACCTGTTCATGATAGCTTACTTTTAATGAAGGTGCATGATGGCTAGAAAGATGGCTAATGGTCAGTTTTGGATCCTAATACGGACTAGTCATACAAATCGGAAGTGACGATCTGGTACACTGGATTAAAGATTGTTGCTTTAGACCCCGAATAAAAGGTTAGGAGTGAGGCACTTAATGGGAGTTTTGATTAGCATTTTGTTTTGAGTTTGGTCGTCCGAGTGTATGCTTATTGGAGTGTAGAGTTCTCTACAGTCAGAGAGTAACAATAAGTCTGAGCGAGGAGTACGTAGTCAGCATTATATAATGTCGATAGAGAGGTCAAAGAGAGCTGCGGACAGAGAGAAAAATGTCCGAAACGTGCAAAGCAAGAGTAACTTGCAATTGCCGTCTCTAATAGTAGTCACCAATATAGAGTCCATTAAGTTGGAAATCTGTTGGTCCTTACAAAGACAGAGAGATTTCAAAAATGCACAGATGTACATGTTTTTGCGAAGATCGGATAATTTGCCTCCAATTGATGTAGAATTAGTTGTAGAGTACATAAGAAATTACGACCCAGAGGATGGTTCAAGAGTAGTAAAAGGGAGAATAATTGGGATCGATGAGAGTATCTTACAGAAGATATTATATTTATCAATAGGTGAGTTAGCGGTAGGCATCGAAGTGTCCAATGACTTCAAACCGGGAAGTTACTTCAAAGGGGACATGGCATCCTTTGAGAAAAATCAAGGCTGGAAAGTGGCAGAGGCACTTACTCCAGAGCTTGTGGAGTGGATGCGGTTCATTTAGAAGCGGTTAGGCTTGAATCGGCATACCACGTACATGTCCCAGTGCTTGTTGTTTGCTGCGATTGGAACATTAGAAGGCATGGTCTTTAATTGGGTAGCCTTTGTAGCTACCCGTATCTATGCAGAAATGGGAGCCAAGCAAAAAATGGATAAATTCGCTTCTTTGCTATGTTCTAACTATGTGCACTCCGTGATTGCGCATACGTTAAGTCAACTAGCAGGGGAGAAGAGCGTGCCTTCTTCAATGTCGCAACAGGGTATGCGGAGTTTACCAGTTGGCCTAAGAATAGTAGTGCACGAAATTGGGGAATCCAGTAGATCGCAAGAACGGGAGGCTATCCCGAAGACTACACCAAGGCGGGCTTCAATTCGTGCAGTGATAGAGAGGGTGGTTGAGGCTCCAGTTTTGAACACCAGGCTACTAGTAGAAGGGAACCTCACAGAAGTAATATTGGAACAAATTTTCCAATTGCAACTTACCGTGAGTCAACTAGAAGGGAATCTAAGACAACAATTGGAGTCTAGTCGGAAGGAGATATTGGAGAAAGGCCGCCGAATTGTGGAACAGGGACACCTGATTAGAGCAAAGACGGAGTCCAAGTTGGCATTGGAGCGGAAAATAGCGGAGGAAAAGAAAAATTAGGCGAATGAAAAAGATCGCATACAAAGAATCCTAAACAATCAAAAGCAAGAATTAATAGAGAACCGCAGGATATGGGATTTGGAACAGGAAGCGATGAAGTGTTAGTTGCAAGCAAAACGTGATAAAGCAGTGAAATTGGAACAAGAAAAGGTGGAATTGGGAGACCAATACCGAATTGGAACGGAGAAGCTGCAGATAGAAATTGGTGCCTTGAAAAGTGAAATGGGAAAATTGGAGGGCGATTTGGCCAATGTTGTTCGGCCACAGGAATCTGCTCCCCCAATTTTGAATATTAGTGAGCTGGAGGAGAAGGTGAAGCGACAAGAGCGCCAATTAGATGTAAAGGATACCAGAATTCTATAATTGGAGGCTCAAGTTCGGGAATTGGGAGTGGATAATGAAGATTCATCAGCGCAATTGAAGATTAATCATGTGGATTTATCAGAGGAAGATGAGGACGTGCTATTAGAGCTAGATGCAAATAAATCTCTTACGAATCTAGGAGTATCCCAATCTCAGGAGCCAACCTCATAACAAAGTTTTACCAATTTTGTGTTTATGAGGACGCTGCACAGTTAGGAGTGTGGCTATGTAGAATGGGTAGGAATTTTAGGATTTACAATACATAGTTTGTAAGATTAAGAATAGGCAAGAAGCCGATGAATGGCCAGTTTAGAAGGCAGCATGGATAAGGGAGTTAGAAAAAGTGATTATCGTCGGTTGTGTAGCGATTAATATCAATTGGGATAAGTATAAATTGATTCAGACAGTAGTAGTAATGGCTTGATTGTGATAGTGCTGAGCTAGAGTAAGCTTGGTGCTACCTCTTGTTAATTTTTAAGAAAAGGATATTAGATAAGTGTTGAATATTGTAAAGTGCAGTTCTGTAATAAAGCAATGAAGGAAAAAATTGATTTATAATGAAAGATTGAGGATGTACTGATATGTTGAAATATGAGTGGAGAAATATAAGTGAAAAATTGGAAGTGGAGAATTGGAGATGTTTTATGAAGAATGAGTATGAATGTGAGAAAACTATACTACATTGAGTATTAAATCAAGGGTGACCCACGAGAGGAAGTCGGTGGAGTTTGGATTATGTGATGTGAATTATTAGGAGTGATAGTTAATTTTGGAGTATTCCTGTGTTTGGAGTATAGGATAATTATGCTGTGTTTTGAGATATTGCGGTATTACATATTGTTGTTATAAAGAAAGAGAGGAGGAGAGGTAGTGAATACTTGAGTTGGATTATTGCTTACGATATTTTATTGTTAACAGAATTATTGGTAGTATAAGGGAGATATTGTAACAAAATTGGGATGTTTTGGTGTAATCGGAAGGCAGTTAGTTGTGTGACTCTAACGGTTTAATTCAATGCAAATAGTCTTTCCCTATGTTTGAAATTCCCCCTTTATAGATTTACTCTAGAAAGTATTGGTAGAGTAAGTGAGACGGACGACAACAACAAAAGTCTTTCCCATCTAACGTTTTAAGTTTGACTGAATTATTATCAAAGACCTCTTTGATAATATATGGTCCTATCCAAAGTGTATCAAACTTAGCTGAAAAATCTAGTTTCCTAGCATCTTGAACCATCACCTGCATTTCTGGAGTAAGTAGATGTCTTTTTATTTTTTTATCAAAGATCTCCTTCCTTCTTCTTTGAGAAGTCTCTATGTATTGGGCAATAAATCTTTTTTTCTCATTTCATCTTTCTAAATATTCTAATTGTTCTTTCAAAATTTCAAAAGTATCTAATCTTTCATCAATGGCAATACGTAAAGATGGAACTTCAAATTCTATAGGCAAAATAGCTTCTATTCGATACACCAAAGAAAAAGCTGTAGTCCATTGTGGAATAGAGAGAATTTGAATTTGAAAAACACCGGATTCCTAGCTACTACTAGAACTAGCAAGGAACATGAGAGGAAGTCATGCAAGTATCTTATATATTTGTACAATATTTGTTCAAGCTTCCAAATTATACTTGTATTATACTTGTATAAAACTTGTACAAATATAAAATATAAATCTTTGAATAATACTTATATAAAAATAGAGTATAATCCTTATATAAAATAGAGTATAATCCTTGATATAATATTCATACAAATACTTATATAAAATAGTATATAATCCTTGGTATAATACTTGTATAAATACTTATACAAATATTATATATAATACTTATAGAGTACTTATAGAATACTTGTATAAATACTTGATGCAAATATAAGTATATATACTTATATAATAAGTATAAACAAAGTATGTATATACTCAAGTATACCTCAAATATGACCGCATATGAAGAATACAAGTTATACAACAAGCTAAAACTAATTAAATTACTAAAAATTCATCCAAAAGTCAAATCAAGCATGATTATAGCTTATGGAAAACTAATGACTCATTGTAAAACATATCAAAATTTCACAAATAGATGTTTTATCATTTAAAAGTTATAACTAAATGAAATAAGCACTAAAATTTTCCAGCAAATACAAAGGTAGCAAAGCTCCTCTTCACTTCAGCCTTTGTTGTGGTTTCTTCCCTTCTCCAAATTAGACATGCAATAGCTTTTTAGAAAGTTCACTCCATCATCTAACTTGTCTTAAAATTTCGCCTATATACCTCTCAAACTTCGGATTTTATAGCTAGTCAAATCTATTCCTCAAACCCTAGTAATAATTTGCCCTCTCGATACTTCATGGCTCATAAATCTTTTATAGAAGCTCTAAATACATTTATTTTTGTTTTTGTGGAAAGCTTATATAAGCTACTATAAGCACCTAAAATATCAGAAAGTTTGAAGAGACAATCCGACTTGGGTGGTTGAACAAAGTCTCTGCCTCTCTTTGTTAGGTGGCAGTAGACCCTTTCCCACTCTCAAGCTCACAACTTTCTCTCTCCAACTCCAAATGCTACAAGAGATAGCTTGATAGAAAGCTAGCATAATTTTCCACACTTTCTACAAACTTCACTAAGAAAGAGACGAAATCAAACTTGCAGTGGCAGTTTGAAATTTTTGCCATCACTTTTTGATAGCAGCAGACCTCACTATACTAAAACAAGCATAACTTTTTGCTTACAACTCCAATACAAGCAAGTAAATAGGTTCTAATATCTTCACAACTCAAATAATACACACTTCAAATTTCATTACAAACGCTTCTATATCCTTGGAGCTATCTCTCTCCAAAATTCACTGCTCAAAAGTTGGCAAATCCTAGGTCCAGCAAGAGGAGTATATCCCCCTTTCCTTCCATATCAATTCATGACATGCCCACATGGATAGCCAAATCCTATTGGATAGGCCCTATTCACCCCATGCTCTTCTTTCTTATCCCTCATAAGGTCCATTGTACCTCAAAAGTCAACAAGAAAGATAAAATATTCTTTACCTTTCTTCTAATTATAAAAGAATTTATTCTAGGATATAAGTAAAATAGGAACAAAACAAATAGCCATCTTAATTTACTAATTATGTAGCTAAAATAAATCCTCTCCTTATAATATCTTCTAAAATAATCTCTAGCACTCACACATGTAATAATAATGGATACAAGATATATAATATTTTTATACATTGCACGTAAATGCAGTATGACACCGTTGTCGTGTTGTAAATCAAAACATAGTGTGAAAAACATAAAAGAATGCATTAAAATAAAAAGATTAAGATTAGAAGAATGGTTGATAGAAAATTAGTAGTAAGAAGATGCAATGGAAATTTACCTTGAAAAGTAAAATTTCTTCAAGTTAGTAAAAAGAAAAAGGTTGAGGAAGTGGAAAAGACATGGGCTAAGAGGTCTTTTTGACCAAGAGGATAAAGAAGACCAGGAGGGAGATGACAAGAAAGAGTCGTGAAGAAGAAGGAGGAGAGTTTTTTTGGAGAGATAGGATTTCTTTTTGATAGGCAGTATACGTTTTTGTGTGTAGCAGAAGCTTAGAGAGGATTTTAGGTGCGAGTTTTTTTAGGTTTAAAGTAGACAAGATAAGGAACTCATAGAAACAGTTCTCATGTCTTTTCATTAAGTATCAAGGGAGATATGAGTCGTGAAAGTTGTAGGTGTTTAAGACTAGGGCAGAGAGGGTTACAAACTTTCGGGCCTTGGTTCTTAGAAACCACTTACACTTTAGTGGCGAAATTTGTTGGTTTTTTGTTTCTTATAGAGTTATCTACTTTGTGTTAAAATCTCAAGTCAATATGACCTCTGAGCAAAGAGTTATGAGTGAAATTGTAACCAGTTTGAATGAAAAAAGAAATAGAGTGAAGGTAGGGTTGAGGGTTTGTATGGGCAGTGCATGTATGTGGGTTTTTTTGGGTATAAAGGGAGTTAGGAGATGAATTCAAGTGTGAAATTTGATAGACATAATCTATGTAAGTTAAGGAAGAGATGAGTGTAAGTTTGATACTCATTTGTCTTATAAATAAAATGTTATGCTCTTTCAAAGTGACAGGGGTCTATCTCCAAATTAGTGAAGTTTGAGAGAGCATAACTTTGTGATCAGAGTAGTATTTTGAGTAAAATTTGTTGGGGTTTGTAGATATATGAGTCTATTAAGTTTTGTAAAAAAATTGATTGCTATTGGAGTTATATTCGAGGAGTTATGAGGAAAGTTGTGGGCAGATCCAGAGTTGTTAGAAGGCAAAATTAAAGAAGAAGGATGGAACCTATAACTCAAGTTTGGAGAAGGCTCTTGGAGCAATATTTGGAGGGTTTTTACAACATGAGAGAAGCTATAAGCCTACCAAATTTCAGCACTTAGATCTTCTTTAATGAAGAGCAATGAAGGTGTGAAGCAAAGGGGGTCCAGAATCAAAGGCAGCATGGAGGGATTACTTTGACAACATGGTTCTCTCTAACCACATGAGCTATAATCAAAAGGTTTATGGGATTTGCTTCTTTACTCTCTTAAGTACCTTGTGTCCAAATTTTGCTTCAATTGATGTGATATCCTAGGATTTATGAGCAAAATTGAAGGCAAATTTCTAAAGGCAGAATATGTTAGGGTTAATAAAGTATGTTTTTATATAAATTCTTCAATTTTATGAACTTTATGAATCTCATCTTGCACTTGAGAAACTAGAGGCAAAAAAGACCTAGTGTTTCTTAGGGCTAAGACTCTAATGACGACACCGTGTAGAAACTTTGTAGGCAATTCGATAAGCCCAAAGAATTGAAGTAAGCTTAAGATCCCAATCGCGTTTAGAATCCATCACAGTTTTCCTCGATATGCGACTTAGGATTTGATTGACTCTTTCTGTAAGACCATATGTTTGAGGGTGATAAGGAGTTGTCTTCTTATGGTTGATGGTAAATAATGTGGTCATTACTTTAATGGTCTCATTTAAAAAATGAAAACCATTATCACTCACAAGGATTTTTAGACAACCAAAATAGGCTATAATATTTTCATACAAAAATATGGGAGTTTGTTTAGCATCAGCCTTCTTGATAGCTTTAGCTTCTATCCACTTGGTCAAATATTTTGTAGCTACAATAATATATTACATTTGTCATGAAGATGTAGGATAAATAGGTCCAATATAGTCTATATTCTACTTTTCAAATAAAACAAGTAGAAGTTAAGGATTTAAAGGCATTTCAAGATTTAAATCATTGCGTGCATATCTTTGGCAAGCATCACAAGCTCTTGCAAATGACTCTAAATCAGTAAACATTGTAAGCCAAAAATAGCCTATTCTAAGAATCTTTTGGACTATTGATAGATCAAAGAAGTGTCCACCACAAGCACTTAAGTGACAAGCTTCTAATACAAGTGGTACTTTGTCATAAATAAGACAACGTCTTAAAATTCCGTCAATCCCTCGACGATATAATTTCTTAGCTATAAGGACAAAATGAATGCTATTAATTCTAATCTTCCATCGTTCATTTTTTTATAAGGTATTAGATAATTGTTGAGTACTTAGAAATTTGGCAATATGTTCATACCAAGTAGGTACTATGATAACATGGAATAAATGGACATCAGAAAGTTTGTCATCTATATTATAGATTCTTATAGGTATAGATAATTGCAAAAGATGATCAGCTTGTTTGGGTTGTTTTTCTGGTTTGTATTGCACTGTATAATCAAATTTTACTAAAAGTAACATCCATCTTGTTAATCTATCACTTAAGTTTAGTTTGTTTATAATGTATTTAAAAGCCATGTGGTCTACAAAAAAAATGACCTTGTTCATCAAAAGGTATTGCCGAAACTTTTTGATATTAAAAGCCATAGCTAAGCATTCTCATTCCGTGGTTGTATAATTCCGTTCAGCACTTGTCAATTGCTTACTAGTAATGGCAATAGGATGGATCACACCTTTATCATCTGTTGACATAAGGTACTATCTATTGTAATTTCAGAGGCATCGCAATAGACATAGAAGGATTGATTCTAATTTGCTGATAGTAGACAAAGATAAGATAGCAATTTGGCTTTAATTGCATTGAAACCAATTTGGCATTTGGATCATGGTCTGATTATCAAATTATTGTTGCTTTTTTAAATTCCAATAATTGGTGGTTATATACTTATTTCCACAAAATATATATTACACAGTCATTTGAGGTGGTGAAGAACATTCTGTTATCAAATGGCCTTGTTCCTTACAATTACTACAATAAATATTAGAATGCATATTATTCGATTTATGCCTCTTTTCCTTATCTTTTGCCAGATTAACAGCCAAGTCGTCCATCTTCTTTATCAAAGTTAACAACAAAGTCTCATTTGGATCTTTTCATACTAATTCATTAGATAACTCTTTTATAGGTATTGATTTTTGATATGAAAAGAATGGAGAACACAAAATTGAAATTATTGGTGGTACAGCCTGTAATAGAATAGCATTCACTAACTCCTATACATTAGCAGTAAGATTTGCATCGTAATCAATCGTTCTTAGATAATTGTCCAATGTTTCATTCCAAGTTGGCATTTGATATCCTCCTTGAGATAGAATCATCGTGGCTCTTGTGATTAAAAATTAGTCATAATGACATTCTTTTCATACCTTAGCTCGGTCAAGTGAGGCAACTACAGTTGTAAGTTGGACCTCCTTTATAAACATCTTCAATTCTAATGGATATAGTCTATTAACCAATATAGACATAACAAACAAATCCAATATTTGGTTATTTGGCCATTTACAGAGGATATCAGCTACTCGGCTATAATATAACTACATCGCTTTTCTTGGTACTATTTTGCTATTCATTAATCTTTTTCTAAGACGTTCTTCAAATCCTATTGATAAAAAATGAGTCAAAAACATATTTTTCAATGCCTCCCAATCAGGAAATTGTTCCACAGATTGGCAATTATACCATTCAAATGTTGTGTCTTTCAAGGTCGCTGGCAACCATTGTAACCAAATATCTTCAGTTCTACCATTGTTGGCTACACATGCAGTCAAGAATTGAGAGAAGTGTTGATCTGGGTTGGCTCTTAGCAGACCCCTAAAGGTAGGTAATGGGGCTACGCTAATTGTGCAATCATCCACCGCACCCATTTGAACCGCAATTAGAACTGATGGATCCCCCGCCGCTATTGTGGTGAGAGTCTTAGCCCTAAGAAATACTAGGTCTTTTGTGCCTTTAGTTAATTAAGTGCAAGATGAGATCTATAAGAATTCATAAAATTGAAGAATTTATATTAAAACAACATACTTTATGAATCCTAATCTATCCTGTCTTTAGAGACATGTCCCTAATTTTAATCATAAATCCTACGATATCACATCAATTATAGCAAAATTTGAACAATAAGCATTTAAAGAAGTAAAGAAGGAAATCCCATAAACCTTTTGATTATTGCTCATGTGGTTAAAGAGAACCATGTTGTCAAAGTAATCTCTCCATGCTGCTTGTGATTTTGGACCCCCTTTGCTTCACACCTTCATTGCTCTACATTAATAAAGATCTAAGAATTAAAATTTGATAGGCTTGTTGTTTATATTATTATGTAATCGTCCTCCAATTTTTGCTCCAAAAGTCCTCTTTGAACTAGAGTTATAGACTCTATCCTTGTTCTTTAATTTTGTCTTCTAACAACTTTAGATCCAATTACAAATTTCTTTAAACATAACTCCAATAGAAATTAATTTTTTATACAACTTAAAAGAATCATATAACTACAAATTCCAATAAATTTTACTCAAAATGCCACTCTGATCACAAAGATATGCTCCCTCAAACTTCACTGACTTGGAGATAGATCCATGTCACTTTGTAAGAGTATAACATTTTATTCATATAATGAATAAGTATCAAACTTTCTTTTATCTCTTCTTTTACTTACATAGATCATATCTATCAAATTTCACACTCAAATTTGTCTCCTAATTCCATTTATATCCAAAAAAACCCACACACATACACTGCCCACACAAATCCCAATCCTGCCTTCACTCTATTTGTCTTTTCATCCAAACCTGGTTACAATTTCACTCATAACTCTTTGCTCATAGATCATATTGATTTGAGATTTTGATACAAAGTAGTTAACTCTATAAGAAACAAAAATCCAACAAATTTCGCCTCTAGAGTCTAAGTGGTTCCCAAGAGCCAAGGCCCGAAATTTAGTAACTTTCATTGCCTTAGTCTTAAACACTTGCAACTTTGATGACTCATATCTCTCTTGATATTTAACCAAAAGACATGAAAATTATCTCTGTATATTTTTTATTTTATCTACTATAAACCTATAAAAAATTGCTTCTAAAATTCTCTCCAAGCTTCTTCTATACACAAAAGCATATACTGCCTATACAAAAATCCTATGCACCTCCAAAAGAACCCTCTTTTCTTCTCTCTCACGACCCCTCCTTGTCATCCCCTCCTAATCTTCCTTCTTTCCTTGGTCAAAGAGACATCTCAGCCCATGTCTTCCCACCTCTTTAATCTTTTATCTTGGATTAACTTGAAGAAATCTCACTTTTTGAGATAAATTTCTATTCTATCTTCTTACTACTATTTTTCTACCAACTTCTCTTCTAATTTCAGCCCACAATATTTAAGTTTAGATCTAAGAGAGAAGAGAATAAAGGTAAAGTAGATCTAAGATAAAATAGAAGAAAATTTAACAAGTAAAAAGAAACAATTTAGATTAGATTAGAGATAAAAAAGAAAGAACTACATCCTACACTGCCAAATCAAAGAAGCTTATGTGGTTAAGTTCTTAGCTACTTTGGAGTTGACATGAGTTTGAATCCACTTGATTTTACTGTAGAAATCCTTGGCTTCATGACTTGATACTGCTAGTGGGAATTTCAACAGGAAATTAGTAGTTTGACCTTCCTATCATCCCTGCGCTTATAATAAATATTGTAACCCCCAAGATAATGTGATTATAATCACAATTCCTTCTTTTTTTCATCTTCTTCTCTTCTAATCTATATTTTTTTATTTTAACACATTCTTTTATATCTTTCACATTATGTTTTAATTTACAATGTAACACCGCTATTGAAGGTGATAATGTTCTTGTCACTTCCTTATTAAAATAAATATTGCTTTTTCCAATTGTCTTTTCCGGACTTCCAGGCCTCTAAAATTTACTATTATTATCTATAAATAATTTTATTGATTGAAGTTGAGGTGAAAATGACGAATTTTGAAATACACTAAATTGGCCCTTATTAGTAAGCAATACATGCCCTTCTGAAGGACTAGTCTTCCTAGAATTGGCTGTAATCACTATTGAAAAAATATCCAATGGAATATCCAATTCTTTTGTGGTCTATTCTCTTTCCGTTAATAGGCTCAAGAGATACATTGGGCTATTTGTCAAATTATTCGTGAGTACTCTTGGCAATTTCTTTAACGGTATATATATCTGGAAGATTAAAAATCTTTCATATTTTGGGTATGTTCGGATGTGCTGACAATCATGCAACCATGGTTTAATCCAACTTTGTTGATGCTTTCTTATTAGCTTTCGTTCTTGCTTGTCCCGCAACAAGTTTTTTGCTTGTACTCTCTCCTGTCTTCCTTTCGATTGACGTATTTTTTTCAGAGCAATGTTCTCATTCTTATTAATCATAATCTTTTATCATCTATTATTGATATTGCTTTCCATCTCTAATTTAACTACACATTTGGTTTTACTTTCCAAACAAAATTAGTTTTGTAATCTCTTCATTCTCAATTACATGTTTGGCAGCTAATTCCTAACACTCAATGCTATTGTCAATCCCCGGCAATGGTGCCAAAATGTGGTTTATTGTTTTATTTACTCCACCAATACTGCCTAGAATAAACCTCTAAAGGAGAATTCAAACACAAAGAAAAACTAACCGCATTGAGTTAAAATATTAAGATCACACAACTAACCGCCTTCTGATTACATTAAAACAACCCAATTCTGTTACAATGTCTCTTTCATGCTACTAATAACTCTATTAACAAATAAAATATTGCAAGCAGTATTCCAACTTAAGTATTCATTGTCTCTTCTCCTCTCCTTCCTTATGACAATAATATGTAATACTGCAATATCTCAAAACACACCATATAATTATCCCATATTCCAAATATAGAAATGCTTCGAAATTGACTATCACTCACATTAATTCACTTCACATAATTCAAACTCCACGGACTTCCTCTTGTGGATCACCCTCGATTCAATACTCAATGTATCATAATTTTCTCATATTCATACTCATTCTTCATAAAACATCTCCAATTCTCTACTTCCAATTTTCTACTTATATTTTTCTACTGGTATTTCAGCATATTAGCACACCCTCAATCTTTTATTATAAATCAATTCTTTTCTTCATTATAGAACATCGCTTTATAATATTCAGAACCTATCTATTATCCTTCTCCTATAAAAGAAACAACAAGAAATAGCACCAAGCTAACCCCAACTCAGCACTATCACAGTCTGGCCCCGACTCCTCCATATCCAATTAATTTATATTTATTCCGACGATGTTAACTGCTACACAACTGATGATAACTACTTTTTCTAACTTCCTTATCTATTTTGCCTTCTAAATTGGCCATTCATTATTTTACTATCTATTTTTAATCCTACAAATTATGTATCATAAATTATAAAATTCCTATCCATTTTATAATGATCCTATCTTCAACTTTATCTTAGAGTTGATCATATCAATTATTTATATAATCCACTTCATTTTTATTATTTTATGATCTTTCTAAGGTACTAGAAAAGTTTTTATAGCCTTGAAGGTAAAATTGCTAACCAACCTTTAATCTACTAGCTATTAAGATAAAAAAATAATCTAAGAAGCTTTTATAAAAGCCGTATTAAATATCTAGAATTATTATTGAACCAAAATAATAAGATTTGAATTATAATATTATTTTTTTTTATATTTTTATCATACAATTGTATTACAATACAACATCATGGAATTCATTGCTAAAAAGGGAGTTGATATTATGGACATATTCTAAATTATTACTTTCTAGAACCTTCTAGAACCTTTCATAGTCTTTTAAAATCCTCTTCCGCCTTCTAAAATCTTTTAAGATACTCTTAGAAGCTTCCATAGATACTTTATAGATTTTTAAAATTTTTTTAGTTTCTTTTGTAATAAAAATCTTCTATAGGTATTTCCATCAAGTTAAAAAAGCTTTTGTAGCAAGTTCAATAGGATATAAACCTTGCAATATAAATAGGAGGTAAGACTAAGGTATATCTCAATCTTATTAATACAAGTCTTGGTACAATTCAAAGTGTTGTCTTGTTTCTTGATATTAATCTAGTTTTTATTCTTGGCAACCATCTAGTTCTTTATTCTTATTAACCATCTAATGTCAAGGACATGAACTAGAAAAAGATGCATAATCTAATAAAAACTATATCAATGAAAAGTCACAAAATAGGAATAAGAAAGTATATATAATCAAAGAGAAACTGGAATGGCTATTTCCAAAGACTAGAAATATGAAGACTCTTGAAACTAGACAAGAAACATGAATATTCTTAAAACTAGACTAGAATCAAGAAAGGAGTTGACAAGAGTGAAGAAAGCTTTACTCTTGTCCGTATTTATATTATCTCTCTAAAAGCTATGTTGTCGTGTTGTAAATTAAAACATAGTATAAAAAACATAAAAGAATGTATTAAAATAAAAAGATTAAGATTAGAAGAAAGGTTGATAGAAAATTAGTAGTAAGAAGATACAATGGAAATTTATCTTAAAAAGTAAAATTTCTTCAAGTTAGTCCAAAGAAAAAGGTTGAGGAAGTGGAAAAGATATGGGCTAAGAGGTCTTTTTGACCAAGAGGATAGAGAAAACCAGGAGGGAGATGACAAGGAAGGGTCGTGAGAGAGAAGGGGGAGAGTTTTTTTAAAAGGCATAGGATTTTTTTGATAGGTAGTATATGTTTTTGTATATAGAGGAAGCTTGGAGAGGATTTCAAATACAAGTTATTGTAGATCTATAGTAGACAAGATAAGGAACTCATAGAAATAATTTTCATATCTTTTAAATGAGTATCAAGGGAGATATGAGTCGTCAAAGTTGCAAGTGTCTAAAACTAGGGCAGTAAGGGTTATTAAATTTCAGGCCTTGATTCTTAGAAACCACTTAGACTTTAGTAGCGAAATTTGTTAGGTTTCTGTTCCTTACAAAGTTAATTACTTTGTGTCAAAATCTCAAGTCAATATGACCTCTGAGCAAAGAGTTATGAGTGAAATTGTAACCAGTTTGAATGAAAAGAGAAATAGAGTGAAGGCAAGGTTGAGGGTTTATATGGGCAATGCATGTATATGGGTTTTTTGGGTAAAAAGAGAGTTAGGAGACGAATTTGAGTGTGAAATTTGATAGACATGATCTACGTAAGTTAAGGAAGAGATGAGTGCAAGTTTGATACTCATTTGTTATATAAATAAAATGTTATGCTCTTTCAAAGTGACAAGGTTCTATCTCCAAATCAATGAAGTTTGAGAGAACATAACTTTGTGATCAAAGTAGTATTTTGAGTAAAATTTATTGAAAATTTGTAGATATATGAGTCTATTAAGTTGTGTAAAAAAATTGATTGCTATTGGAGTTATATTCAAGGAATTATGAGGAAAATTGTGATTAGATGTAGAGTTGTTAGAAGGCAAAATTAAAGAAGAAGGATGGAATCTATACTTCAAGTTTGGAGAAGAATTTTGGAGCAATATTTGAAGGGTGTTTACAACATGAGACAAGCTATAAGCCTACCAAATTTCAGCATTTAGGTCTTCTTTAATGAAGAGTAATAAAGGTGTGAAGCAAAGGGGGTCTAGAATCAAAGGCAATATGAAGGGATTACTTTGACAATATGGTTTTCTCTAACCACATGAGCTATAATCAAAAGATTTATGGGATTTGCTTCTTTAATTTTTTAAGTACCTTATATCTAAATTTTGCTTCAATTGATGTGATATCTTAGGAATTATGATCGAAATTGAGGGCAGGTCTCTAAAGGCAGAATATGTTAGCATTAATAAAGTATGTTTTTTATGTAAATTCTTCAATTTTATGAACTTTTATGAATCTCATCTTGCACTTGAGAAACTAGAGGCATAAAAGACCCAATATTTCTTAGGGCTAAGACTCTCACCACAACAACGTGGTGGTATTCTATAGGACCTCCTATACATGTCTAATTTGCAAGACACGTGTCAAACTTGCACGATAAGTTTTTCACATGTGCACCATGTGCTTGGCTTGTTCCGCAAGCTACCAACATGCGCAATATATGGCTAGCTTATTCAACAAGCTACCAACATGTGCACCAAGTGGCTAGTTTGTTGACCAAGTTTTTAATCTACCAATCATCTATAGACATATATAAAGGTGATTTTGCATCTATAAAGCTTCTAGGAAGCTTCTCTATCTGATATTATCAAATCAATTTATTTTACCTACTTCTATTGATCTATATTAATTAGGCAATTATTGGAATAAATCTTATGTCCGTGACATTATTCCCCCTTTCTAGGGACGAGTTGTACAAGGAGTGGTGATTACATATTGAAGAAGTCCATGATATATTGAATTGTGCTTGCCACATACTCCGATCTTTATTCCCTTCAAAGGTAGTTGATAGGTCCTTTCATTCATTGGTAATGTCCCATACCAGGGTGAGAGGACCACCCTATTATTTGATCATTGTTGAGGCCTTCATAACTCCCTTCAAAGAAAACATTTGGAACACCATCAGGAGTAGTTTCTACCTCTAAAAGTATCACCAAACATCCGGAGTCTCTTCCAAGGTTGTGATACCAAACATGTTGTATTTCACCATGAATCCAAAGAAGAACATGTGGTTCTTAAGGATCTTCATCTCTATTTTGTCATCTTGAAGGTTGTAATAGTTGTAATGTCTAGTCCGATAAATCAACAAATGATGGCTCTTCAACTGAATTTGCCGATTGTTGATCTTCCATCTCTTTAGCATGAACAAATCTAGAGAAATAACAAACAATGATACAAAGTAGGATGAAACTTCTATAGAACTTGCTTTGCTTTATAGCAAAGATTTTTTTGATTCTTTGTGTTGATTTTGACGGATGTTGTCGATGAAATACATTGACTTTTATTGATGTATTTGCTAGATTCTTGGATGGCTCCCATGTGCGTTCACTAATATTGTATCTACGCTAATGTTAAAGATATTCTAGTCAATTTCAGCACCACCTTGAATCTAAAATCTCTTCAATCTCATATTCTTCATTGTTGTCCACTTCTATAGGAGGCGGTGGCATTTATCTTCTTCTTTATATATCCACTGTCTTGTATAGCTCAAGTAGTGATATGTGGAATATAGGATGGATCTTCATGGACTCCGGTACATGTGATTAATATGCAACTAGATTGATTTATTCAAAAATAGGAAAGGTCCAAGCCTACGATAGTCCAACTTATCACAAGGATGAGTAGTCTTGATATTGCAACGAAGTAATCATACCTTATCTCCCATGTTGAATTGTCGTTATTCCTTGCGATATGCATCTGTATTTATTTTTTGTTGTTCTTGAGCTTCTTTTAATTGCACCTTCATTATTGTATGTATCTCTGACAAACGATTTGGCAAATCTTCTGTCATTGGATTATTAATTTTTGAAAAGTCAAAAGCATCAAGTCATGGGTGGTAGCCATAATTGGCAAAGAAACATATTTGTTGCATAGAAGAATGTATTGTATTATTATAAGTAAACTCTGCCAATGGCAGAAGAGCTATCCAATCATCTTCTTTGCAATTGATAGTATACCTTAAGTACTGCTGCAAGACTTGGTTTACTCGCTCTATTTGTCCGTCAATTTGAGGATAAAAAGCTGAAGATAGCTTCATGTCTACTTTTAAGATCTTGAAAAGGATTCTCCAAAATCTTCACATAAATTGAGTTTTCCTATCCAATATAATATCCTTAAGTAATCCATGATAGCGATAGATGATATCAATGAAAAGCTTAGCTATTTCTTCCTTTGTGTTAGATTTTGTCCATGGCATAAAATGTGCTATCTTGGTGAATCGATCTACTATCACAAATATAGAGTCATAAGATCTTGAGCTTAAAAGATCTGTGATGAAATCCATAGAAACAAAAGACCATGGTTGTTCTGGAATAAGTAATGGCTAAAAAAGTCCAAAAGGTCGATGACGAGGAGTTTTTGATCCTGAGCAGATATGACATGATTGTACAAAGTCTTTAACTGCCTTTTACATTTGAGGTCACCAAAAATCTCTTAATATAAGTTCCAAAGTCTTGTTGTATCCAAAATGGCTTGCCATTAGAAAATCATGACGTACTTGAAGAACATATTGTCAAGTAGAGAGAATTCACCTTGAAAAAATACCGGGTTCCTAGCTGCTACTATAATTAGTAAAAAATAGGAGAAGAAGTCGTATAAGTATCTTCTATACTTGTACAATATTTATTCAAGCTTCTATACTATACTTGTATTATACTTGTACAAAACTTATACAAATATAAAATATAATCTTTTGAATAATATTTGTATAAAAATAGAATATAATCCTTATATAAAAATAAAATATAATCCTTATATAAAAATAGAGTATAATCTTTGGTATAATACTTGTACAAAATAGAGTATAATCCTTAATATAATACTTATATAAAAAAGAATATAATCCTTGATATAATACTTGAATAAGTATTTATATAAATATTATATATAATACTTATAAAATACTTATATAAATACTTTATATAAATACAAGTGTATATAATTGTATAATAAGTATAAGAAAAGTATATATATACTCAAGTATACCTCAAAATACAACCGCTAATGAAGAATACAAGTTATACAACGAGCTGAAATTAAATAAATCACTAAAAATTCATCCAAAGGTCAAAACAAGCTTGCTTATAGCCTATAGAAAGCTAATAACTCATTGTAAAACATGTCAAAATTTCACAAATAGATGTCTTATCGTTTAAAAGTTATGGCTAAAAGAAATAGGCACTAAAAATTCCCAGCAAATACAAAGGCAGCAAAGCTCTTCTTCACTTCAGCCTTTGTTGTGGTTGCTTCCCTTCTCCAAATTAGACATGCAATAGCTTTTTAGAAAGCTCACTCCATTATTTGACTTGTCTAAAAATTTTGCATATATACCTCTCAAACTTCGGATTTTATAGCTAGTCGAATCTGCTCTTCAAACCCTAGCAACAATTTGCCCTCTTGGTACTTTATAGCTCATAAATCTTTCATAGAAACTCCAAATGTATTAATTTTTATTTTTGTGGAAAGCTTACACAAGCTGATATGAGCATTTAAAATATCA
The DNA here is from genome assembly GCA_036785485.1 of Physcomitrellopsis africana. Lineage (NCBI taxonomy): Eukaryota > Viridiplantae > Streptophyta > Bryopsida > Funariales > Funariaceae > Physcomitrellopsis > Physcomitrellopsis africana. Next base: position 15,036 of record JAWRVF010001170.1, on the reverse strand, counting down.
AAAAGATTGAAGAGACTGTCTGACTTGGATGGTTGAACAAAGTCTCTGCCTCTCTTTGTTAGGTGGCAGTACACCCTTTCCCACTCTCAAGCTCACAACTTTCTCTCTCCAACTCCAAATGCTACAAGAGATAGCTTGATAAAAAGCTACCACAATTTTCTATATTTTTTACAAATTTTACTAAGATAGAGTCAAAATCAAACTTGCAGTGGTAGTTCAAAGTTTCTATCGTCACTTTTCAATAGCAGCAGACCTCACTCTCCTAAAACAAGCATAACTTTTTGCTTACTACTCCAATACAAGCAAGTGAGTAGGTTCTATAATTCTCACAATTCAAAGAAAACTTCTTTCAAATTTCATTACAAATGCTTCTATAACCTTGAAGCTATCTCTCTCCAAAGTTCTCTGCTCCAAAATTGCCAAATCCTAGGTCCAATAAGAAGAATATTCTCTCCTTTTTCTCCACATCAGCCCATATTACGCCCACATGGGCAACCAAAATCCTATAGGATAGGCCCTATTCACCTCCATATTCTTCTTTCTTATCCCTTACAAGGTCCATACTACCTCAAAGTCAACAAGTAAGTTAAAACAACCTTAACCTTCTTTTTAATACAAAAAAATCTATCCTAAGATATAAGTAAGGTAGGAACAAAACAAATAGTCATCTTAATTTACTAATTAAGTGGCTAAAATAAATCCTCTCCTTATAATAGCCTCTAGCACTCATACATATAATAATAATAAATACAAAATACATAATATTTTTACACACTACACGTAAATGCAATATGACAACGTAAACGTGCTTCTCTTTCTGGAATATACAAGCATCCTTCAAAATATAGTAGGTTATTTTTGAATTCAAATTTAAAAGAATCATGAGAATTGGAAGAATTATTCTTGATATCATGAATAAGAGGATCTAAGGACATACTTGACTGAATTTGCTTGAGAAAAATTGAATCAACAGTTAATGTTGATTTCATTGCTCAAAGATGACATTGCTCCAATTTCAAGAGGACTGTTCTTTGTTGCTCAAAAGCTGCATCTCCTTCTTTTGGTATAAAATAAGAACGTTTAGAAACGGCATCGGATAAACCTTGTTATTTTCTTAGCCGATAAGTGATAATAACTTCAAATCTTGACAAAGACATACTCCAACGAGCTTGACAATGATTCAATATTCATATCGACATGAAATACTCAAGGTTCTTATGATCTGTATATCCTGTGATTGGACAAGAAGTGCCTTCTAGATAATGACACCATTCTTGAAAGAAATCCACGATTATAAGAAGTTCTTTGTTATGGATTTCATAATTGATCTCGACTGTTGAGAATTTTTTTGAATGAAAAGCTATAGGATGAAGTTTGTCATTTATTCCCATTTGTGACAAAATTGCACCCAAGGCACAGTCTGATGCATCTATTTCCATAAAAAATGCCTTAAAAAAATCAACACGATATAATATTGGTACAGAAACAAATGATATCTTCAGAGCTTCCAATGCTGCTTTTGTTCTTGATTCTATTAGAATTTGTCTTTATAAGTCAAACGTGTAAGTGGAGCTGCAATTTGAAAGAAGTCTTTGATGAAGATTCAATAATAATTGGCAAATCTCAAAAAGTATTGGACATCTCTTATTGTCTTTGAAATCTTTGAAATCATGATTGTTTGGACTTTCTTAGAATCCATCATGAGACCATCATTTAAAATGATGTATCCTAAAAAATCAACTTGAGTAGTGTGAAATACACACTTTTTTATCTTAGCGTACAATCCCGCATCTCTAAGTTTTTGTAATACTTGACAAACATGTACTTCATATTCTTCTACGTTCTTAGAAAAGATCAAATTATTGTCTAGATAGCAGACAATAAAGTTGTCTAGGAACTCACAAAAAATATCATTTATGAAATGTTAAAAAGCAGTTGGTGCATTTGTAAGTCCAAAAGGCATGACATTATATTCAAATATCTGTACTTGGTTTGAAATGCAATTTTTCATTCATCTCTTTGTTTGATGTATTGTCATGGACATGAACTAGAAAAAGATGTATAATCTAATAGAACAGTATCAAAGTAAAAATCACAAAATAGGAATAAGAAAATATATATATTCAAAGAAAACTAGAATGGCTATTATCAAAGATTAGAAACATGAAGACTCTTGAAACTAGACTATAACCACAAAAGGAATTGACAAGAGTGAAGAGGGCTTCACTCTTGCCTCTATAAATACTATCTAACTAAGAGCTACGTGGTGGTATTCTATAGGACTTCATACACGTGTCTAATTTGTAAACACGTGTCAAACTTGCACGACAAGTTTTTCACATGTGCGCCACGTACTTGGCTTGTTCCGCAAGCTACCAACATGTGTGATACATGGCTAGCTTGTTCTACAAGCTACCAACATGTGCGCCATGTGGCTACCTTGTTGACCAAGTTTCTAACCTATCAATCACCTATAGACATGTATAAAGGTGATTCTGCATCTATAAAGCTTCTAGAAAGCTTCTCTATCAGATATTATCAAATCAACTTATTTTACCTATTTCCACTGATTTATATTAATTAGATAATTATTGGAATAAATCTTATGCCCGTGATATTATCCCCCCTTCTAGGGACAAGTTTCACGAGGAGCGGTGATTACATGTTGAAGAAGTTCAAGATACGTTGAATTGTACTTGCCACATACTCTGATCTTTGTTCCCTTTGAAGGTAGTTGATAGGTCTTTTCAGCCATTGATAATGTCCCATACCAAGGCAAGAGGACCACCCTATTATTTGATCATTGTTGAGGCCTTCATAACTTCCTTCAAAGAAAACATTAGGAACACCATCAGGAGTAGTTCCTACCTCTAAAAGTATCACCAAACATTGGGAGTCTCTTCCAAGGTCGTGATACCAAACACGTTGTATTTTGCCATCAATCCGAGGAAGGACATGTCGTTCTTGAGGGTCTTCATCTCTATTTTGTCGTCTTGAAGGTTGTGATAGTCATAATGTCTCGTCCGATAAATCAACAAATGATGGCTCTTGAGTTGAATTCTCTAGTTGTTGATCCTCCATCTCTTTAGCACAAACAAAATCTAATGACAAACAATGATACAAGGTAGGATGAAACCTCTATAGAATCTGCCTTGCTTTATAGCAAAGATTTTTTTAAATATTTATCTTGATTTTGATGGATGTCGTCGATGAAATGCATTAACTTTTATTGATGCATTTGTTAGATTCTTTGATGGCTCCCATGTGCGTTCACTAATATCGTATCCGCGCCAATACACAAGATATTCCAGTCGATTTCGGCGCCACCTTGAATCTAAAATCTCTTCAACCTTGAATTCTTCATTGTTGTCCACTTCTACAGGAGGCGGTGGCATTTGTCTTCTCTCTTGTATATCCATTGTCTTGTATGACTCGAGTAATGACACGTGGAATACAAGATGGATCTTCATGGACTCCGGAAGGTGTAATCGATATGCAACTAAATTGATTTGTTCAGAAATAGAAAAAGGTCCAAGCCTACGATAGTCCAACTTATCACAAGGATGAGTAGTCTTGATATTGCGACGAAGTAACCATATGTTGTCCCCCACGTTGAATTATGGTTGTTCCTTGCGATACGCATCTATATTTATTTTTTGTTGTTCTTGAGCTTCTTTTAATTGCACCTTCATTATTGCATGTAGCTCTGATAAACAATTTGCCAAATCTTATGCTGCTGGATTATCAACTTTTGAAAAGTCAAAAGCATCAAGTTGTGGGTGATAACCATAATTGGCAAAGAAAGGTGTTTGTTGCGTAGAAGAATGTATCGTATTATTATAAGCAAATTTTGCCAATGGCAGAAGAGCTATCCAATCATCTTATTGGTAGTTGATACTACACCTTAAATATTACTCCAAGACTTGGTTCACGCGCTTTGTTTGTCCATCAGTTTGAGGATGAAAAGCTAAAAATAACTTTATATCAACTTTTAAGATCTTGAAAAGAGTTCTCCAAAATCTTGACACAAATTGAGTTTCCCTATCCGATATAATATCCGTAGGTAACCCATGATAGCGATAGATATTATCAATGAAAAGCTTAGCTATTTCTTCACATGTGATAGATTTTGTGCATGGCACAAAATGTGCCATCTTGGTGAACCGATCTACTATTACAAATATAGAATCATAAGATCTTGAACTTGGAAGATCTGTGATGAAGTCCATAGAAACAGAAGACTATGGTTGTTCTGGAATAGGTAATGGCTGAATGAAACCCAAAACGTCGATGATGAGGAGTCTTTGATCTTGAGCAGATATCACATGATTGTACAAAGTCTTTAACTGCCTTCCACATTTGAGGCCACCAAAAATCTCTTGATATAAGTTCCAAAGTCTTGTTGTATCCAAAATGTCCTGTGGCTAGAAAATCATGATGTGCTTGAAGATCACATAAACGTGCTTCTCCTTCTGGAATATATAGACGTCCTTCGAAATATAGTAGATTGTTCTTGAATTCAAATTTAGAAGAATTATGAGACTTGAAAGAATCATTCTTGATATCATAAACAAGAGGGTCTGAGGACATACTTGACTGGATTTGCTTGAGAAAAGTTGAATTAATAGTCAATGTTGATTTTATTGCTCGAAGATAAAATTGCTTTGGTTTCAAGAGAACCATTCTTTCTTGCTCAAAAGCTGCATCTCCTTCTTTTGGTTCAAAATAAAAACGTCTAGAAAGGGCATCGGACAAACCTTGTTGTTTTTCTAGCCGATAAGTGATAATAAATTTGAATCTTGACAAGGACATACTCCAACGAGCTTGACGTCGATTCAACACACGTGTTGACATAAAATAATTGAGATTCTTGTGATCCGTATACACGGTGATTGGACTCAAAGCGCCTTCTAGATAATGATGCCATTCTTGAAAAGAATCCATGATTGCAAGAAGTTCTTTGTCGTGGATCTCATAATAGATCTCAGCTGTTGAGAATTTTCTTGAATGAAAAGCTACTGGATGAAGTTTGTCATCTGTTCCCATTTGTGACAAAATCGTTTGTTTCCATAAAAAACACCTTGAAAAAATCTACACGATATAGGATTGATGCAAAAATAAACAATGTTTTTAAAGCTTCAAATGCTGCTTCCACTTCTTCATTCCATTGGAGTTTGTCTTTACAAGTCAAACGAGTAAGTGGAGCCGCAACACGAGAGAAGTCTTTGATGAAGATCGAATAATAATTGGCGAATCTCAAAAAGCATTGGACATCTCTTATCGTCTTTGGAATCTTTCAATTCATGATTGTTTGGACTTTCTTAGGATCCATCATAAGACCATCATTTGAAATGATGTATCCTAAGAAATCAACTTGAGTAGTATGAAATACACACTTTTCCATCTTGGTGTACAATCCCACATCTCTAAGTTTTTATAATACTTGACGAATATGTATTTCATGTTCTTCTACGTTCTTAGAATAGATCATAATGTCATCTAAGTAGCAGACGACAAAATTGTCTAAAAACTCACAAAAAACATCATTCATGAGATGTTGAAAAGTAGCTGGTGCATTCGTAAGTCCAAAAGGCATGACATTATATTCAAAATATTCGTACCTGGTTCAAAATGCAGTTCTCCATTCATCTCCTTCTTTGATGCATACTAGATTGTATGCTCCTCTTAGATCTATTTTTGTATAGATCCTAGCTTGATTCAACTGGTCAAGGAGTCTTGATATTAGAGGTAATGGATATTTGTTCTTGATTGTGATCTTCTTGAGTCCTTGATAGTCAACACACATCCGCAATGATCCATCTTTTTTCTTCATAAATAGAATTGGAGCTCCTGCTGGAGATTTAGAATGGCGTATGAAATTCTTGGCCAAATTCTCGTCAATATACGCCTTGAGTTCAGCCAATTCATCTTGTGATAAGCTATAGATTGATCCAAATGGTGACTACGTTCCTTCCTTGAGGTCAATTAAACAAATATATGGACCATGCTTTGGAAAAATATCTGCATTCTTTTTTTCAAAAATGTCTTGATAATCTTGATACTGACTTGGAATGCTACTTGAAGTCTTTCCATTGTTGGAAATAGGTGTATCATAAATAACAAAAGATGATCTTTCTTTTGCAGCATGCAAGAAAGCACTTGCACCTACAAATGTAGGTTTAATTCTATTAGACTTATGATTTTTTATTTGATTAATTATATTGTTAGCTATACTCTTAAAAAAGTTCAAAGTACGAGAAATCCAATCTATTCGAGGGTTCTGTTTTTCTAACCATGATAGACCTAGAATGATTGGAATAGAGAGAGATCTAATTTTGTTGAAAATTACAAAACTATTATGGCCATTTACTACTATATTGAGAGGAAGTATTTCATGAATAACATCTCGAGAAGATAAAAGATGACCATCTATGACTTCTACGTGTACGGGTTTAGATTTTTGTACTAGCTATATTCTATGGCTTTTAGCAAATTCTTCATCTAAAAAACAAGCCGAGGCTCCCAAATCTATTAAAGTAGAGGCTTTGTAATTATTAGGTCCTAAACATACATCTATTATAAAACAAAGAGATGGTTGTGAAGGGAGGATAGGATCTTTATTAGAAATTGTACAAGATCCCAGCCGCATGGTCCTTATTGTGGCTGGACAAACTCGTTTTTTGACATATTGTCTTCTTTGACAGTCATACTCCTCATCTTGTGGTTGCGTCGTTTCTTTGGACAATTTTGAGTAGTGTGTTTAGATTCTCCATAATACAAGCATAATCCTTTTTGACGACATCGAGTCTTTTCTTGTTCAATAAGCGGCTTGAAACGTATAGCATCAATTTGCATGTCCTCGACTTCTGAAGGTACATATGGAGAAGTCATTGGTATTGCCACTGTATTATAATGTCACTGAGGTTCCCTTGTACGACTTTCAGATCTGAATTCAAAAAGCCGATTATCACACTTTGCTGCAAAGTCTATTGCTTGACTCAATGTTTGAAGACCGGGTAAGTTCAACATCAATTTCTTCACTTCATATTGTAATCTATAGAGAAACTGACTGATGAGTGCAGCATCGTCCCACTTGATATCGATTGCTAGTTGTCAAAATTGTAAAGCATATAATGTCACTGATCAATTGTTTTGTCGTAGGATACGAAGCTTATTAGTTGCAACACAAGTTGCATCGAGTTTTCCATACATAGATCAAAATTCTGTTAAGAAAGCTTCTAAATTATCCAATATTGGATCACGTCGTTCTAAAAAAGATGAAAACCAAGATAAGGCTGAACCTGAAAGTAGTGTACCAATAAATCTGACTTGTGATCCTGGAGTTGGAAAACTTTGCGGTTGCAATTCAATCACCAGTTGGACTTGGTTGATGAATCCTCGAAACTTGGATCTTGTGCCATCAAACTTCTCAGATAGACCAATTTTTTATTCTCTAATGCTTGGATGATGTTCTAATGTACGAGGAATTATATGGCTTGGTGTAGATGTTGAAGCAGCTCCAACCATATCTATATCTTCATTATTTAGTAACCTTGTTGCTCCTTGTGGAAGTATAGTAAGTTGATGCATTGCAAGCATCAATTCCCTCATTTGCTCTTGCATTTGTGCCATTGCATTCTTCATTTCGGCAAGCTCGGCCATGATAACACTTCAAAAAATATCTAAAATCACTCAAGATAAGTATCAAGGAGAACAAAGAAAATACTGGGAATAATATCAGTTTAGAAGAGGGTAATCCGTAACTTCTAAAGTGCTTGTGTCTTATCAAGAGAAAGGGGTAATCCACTCTTAAATCAAGATAAGACAAAGCTATGATAATATAAGTGTACTCTTGTCAATCTATGAAGGACATGAACTAGAAAAAGATGCATAATCTAATGGAACTATATCAAAGTAAAAATCACAAAATGGGAATAAGAAAGTATGTATATTCAAAAAAAACTAGAATGGCTATTGCCAAAGATTAGAAACATGAAGACTCTTGAAACTAGACTAGAATCAAGAAAGGACTTGAGAAGAGTGAAGATGGCTTTACTCTTGCCTCTATAAATACTATCTAACTAAGAGCTACGTGGTCGTATTCTATAAGACCTCATACACGTGTCTAATTTATAAGACACGTGTCAAACTTGCACGACAAGTTTCTCACATATGCGCCACGTACTTGCCTTGTTCCGCAAGCTACCAACATGTGTGATACATGGCTAGCTTGTTCTATAAGCTACCAACATGTGTGCCATGTGGCTACCTTGTTGACCAAGTTTCTAACCTACCAATCACCTATAGACATGTATAAAGGTGATTTCGAGTCTATGAAGCTTCTAGGAAGCTTTTCTATCAGATATTATCAAATCAATTTATTTTATCTACTTCTATTGGTCTATTATTATTTAGGTAATTTAATGGAGTAAATCTTATGTCGATGACATGTATACTAGATTGTATGCTCCTCTTATATCTATTTTTGTATAAATCTTAGTTTGATTCAACTGGTCAAAGAGTCCTGATATCAAAGGTAATGGATATCTGTTCTTCATTGTGATCTTGTTGAATCCTTGATAGTCAACACACATCCGCAATGATCCATCTTTTTTCTTCACAAATAGAATTGGAGGTCTTGTTGGAGATTTAGAATGGCGTATGAAATTCTTGGCCAAATTCTCGCCAATATACACCTTGAGTTTAGCCAACTCATCATGTGATAAACTGTAGATTGGTCCAAATGGTGACTACATTCCTTCCTTGAGGTCAATTAAACAAATATATGGACCATGCTTTGAAAAAATATCTACATTCTTTTTCTCAAAAACGTCTTGATAATCTTGATACTGACTTGGAATGCTACTTGAAGTCTTTCCATCATTGGAAATAGGTGTAGCATAAATGACAAAAGGTGATCCTTCTTCTGCAACATGCAAGAAAGCTCTTGCACCTATAAACGCAAGTTTAATTCTACAAGACTTATAATTTCTTATTCGACTAACTATATTGTTAGCTATACTTTTAGAAAAGTTCAAAGTACGAGAAATCTAATCTATTTAAGGGTTGTGTTTTTCTAACCATGATAGACCTAGAATAACTGGAATAGAGGGAGATCTAATTATGTTGAAAATTATGCAACTATTATGGCCATTTACTACTACGTCTAGAGGAAGTGTTTCATGAATAACATCTGCAAAAGATAAAGGACGACCATCTATGACTTCTATGTGTACGGGTTTAGATTTTTGTACTATTTGTATTTTATGGCTTTTAGCAAATTCTTCATCTAAAAAACAAGCCGAGGCTCCCGAATCTATTAAAGTAGCGGCTTTGTAATTATTAGGTCCTAAATACACATCTATTATAAAACAAGAAGATGGTGTGAGGAGAGGATAGGACCTTCATTAAAAATTGTACAAGATCCCAGCCGCACGGTCCTTATTGTGGCTGGACAAACTCGTTTTTTGACATATTGTCTTCTTTGACAGTCGTACTCCTCATCTTGTGGTTGCGTCGTTTCTTTGGACAATTTTGAGCAGTGTGTTTAGGTTCTCCACAATACAAGCATAATCTTTCTTGACAACGTCGAGTCTTTTTTTATTCAGTAAGCGGCTTGAAATATATAGTATTAATTTGCATGTTCTCGACTTCTGAAGGTACATATTGAGAAGTCATTGGTGCTGCCACTGAATTATAATGTCGCTGAGGTTCTCTTGTACGACTTTCAGATCTAAATTCAAAAAGCCAATTATCACACTTCACCGCAAAGTCTATTGCTTGACTCAATGTTTGAGGATCGGATAAGTTCAGCATCAATTTCTTCACTTCATATTGTAATCCGTAGAAAAATTGACTGATGAGTGCAGCATCATCCCACTTGATTTCAATTGCTAGTTGTCAAAATTGTGAAGCATATAATGTCATTGATCGATTGTCTTGTTGTAAGATATGAATCTTGTTGGTTGCAATATAAGTTGCATCATGTTTTCCATACATAGATCAAAATTCTACTAAAAAAGCTTCTAAATTATCCAATATTGGATCACATTATTGAAGAAAAGATGAAAACCAAGATAAGGTAGAACCTAAAAGTAGTGTACCAATAAACCTAACTTGCGAGCTTGGACTTGAAAAACTTTGCCGTTGTAATTCAATCACCAATTGGACTTGGTTGATGAATCCTCGAAACTTAAATCTTGTGCCATCAAACTTTTCAAGGAGACCAATTTTTGGTTCTCTAATACTTGGACGATGTTCCAATAGAGGAGGAATTATATGGCTTGGTGTAGATGTTGAAGCAGCTCCAACCATATCTATATCTTCATTGTTTGGTAACCTTATTGCTCCTTGTGGAGGTACAGTGAGTTGATGCATAGCAAGTATTAATTCTCTCATTTGTTCTTACATTTGTGCCATTATACTCTTCATTTCAATAAGCTTGGCCATGATAATACTTCAAAAAAATATCTAATATCACTCAAGAAAAATAGAAAAAAGAACAAAGAAAATACTAAGAATAATATCAATTTAAAAGAGGGTAATCTGCAACTTCTTATATGCTTGTGTCTTATCGAGAAAAAGGAATAATCCACTCTTAATCAAGATAAGACAAAGCTCTGATATTATAAGTGTACTCTTGTCAATCTGCCAAGGACATGAACTAGAAAAAGATGCATAATGTAATAAAAATTGTATAAAAAAAAAGTCACAAAATAAGATAAAGAAAATATGTATAATCAAAGAGAAACTGGAATGGCTATTGCCAAAGACGAGAAACATGAAGACTCTTGAAACTAGACTAGAATCAAGAAAGGAGTTGACAAGAATGAAGAAGGTTTCACGCTTGTCTCTATTTATACTATCTAAGAGCTACGTAGCGGTATTCTATAGGACCTCCTACACGTGTCTAATTTGCAAGACACGTGTCAAACTTGCACGACAAGTTTTCCACATGTGCGCCACGTGCTTGGCTTGTTCCACAAGCTATCAACATGTGCGATACATGGCTAGCTTATTCAACAAGCTACAACCATTTGTGCCAAGTGGCTAGATTGTTGACCAAGTTTTTAACCTATCAATCATCTATAGACATGTATAAAGGTGATTTCGTAACTATAAAGCTTCTAAGAAGCTTCTCTATTTGATATTATCAAATCAACTTATTTTACCTACTTTTATTGATCTATATTAATTAAATAATTACTAGATTAAATCTTATGTCCGTGACATCTAGTTCTTTGTTCTTGAAATCAATCTAATTATATATATATATATATATTTTTTTTTTGATTTGCTAATTTATTATTTTAAATCTCTGACAATTATTTTTTTAGAATTTTAGCACTAAAAAGATAGAGAAATAACAACTAGCAAATTTAGCTTAAGAACTATCGTTAGCTGACTTATTGAATAAGACATTATGATTGTCACAGCCTTTAAGATAATGAAATAAAAATGAAGATCCTCAAGAACGACATGTTCTTCCTTGAATTGATGGTAAGACATATTATCTTTAATATCACAATCTTAGAAGAGACTCTTTGTAATTGGTGATACTTTTAGAGATAAAAACTACTTTTGATAGTATTCCAAATATTTTTTTTTAAGGAAGTTATGAAAGTCTTAACAATATTCAAATATCAAGGTGAACTTCTTACTCTAGTATGAAACACTGTGAATGATTAAGATGATCTATCAATCACATTTGAAGAGAACAAAAATCAGAGTATGTGGCAAATATAATTTGACGCATCTTGGACTTCCTCAATATATAATCATCACTCCTTGTGGAATTCATTCTTAGAAAGGAAGATAATGTCACAAATATAAGGTTTATTCTAATAATTATTTAAATAATATGGATAGATAGAATTACATAAAAATAAAATAATTTAATAATATCTTATAGAAAATCTTCTTAGAAGCTTTATAGATGTGGTTTCATCTTTATTCATATCTATAAGTGATTGGTAGGTTAGAAATTTGGCCAACAAATTAGTCACTTATCACACATGTTGGTAGCTTGTGGAATAAGCTAATTATGTGGTGCACATATAAAAAACTTGTCTTATAAATTTGATATGTATCTTGCAAATTGGATAAGTATTAGAGGTCTTATAGAACGTCGCCACATAGCTCTTTGGTAGATAGTATATATAACAACAAGAGTGAAGCCTTCTTTATTCTTATCAACGCCTTTTTTGATCATGGTTTTGTTTCAAGAGTCTCTACTCTTCTTGTCTTTGGCAATATCCATTATAATTTAATGTAATACCATCTTTGAGAGACTCTTTATTCCTTTCGAGTGTCACAAGAATATTTTGATATTTAGGTTGTTTGTATTTAATATACTTGATAGTAGTACACTTACTATTCAAAATTATTCTATTAGTGAAGCAAGACATAAAAAAGATTGTAAAGAATTAAGATCAAGCAAAATAGATTGATGATTATTTTAAAATAAAATATATATATATATATATATATATATATATTATCATTAAACTTGCTATCATAAGAGATGGTTCTATTTGCAAAACAAGTTGTGATATAAAAAATATTGAAGGCCTTTCTATTAAACTAGTAACATTGTAATTTAGAATTCATTTACTTAAAGTGGCTTCACACTCATGAGTGCAAGTATAAGTGTGTGGTTGGCAGTTGCTTCTACTTCGTAAGACTTTGTAATCAATTATTTGTATAATTGGCCTAATTAAAATTGTTGGTAATAAAGTTATAACTTAAAGCATGGTTGTTAGATGTTATCCTTGGATTTTATGTGTTAAAAAGACCTAAAAGTCCAAATTGGAATACTTTGGATGTAAATAGATCCAAAATCTAATGGATTAGAAGCTTCTTTCAAGACTTAGCTTTAAATTGGATAAAGTGTAAGAATCACCTTAAATCAATGTTAGATGGTCACTCATCTTATAATATATCAATTTATAAGTATCAATTCAAAAATAATCTTTCTTGTATCATAATTGATAAGTTGTAGAAAACATTTGTATTAAAAAAAAATTTCACACCAACAATCAATTTGACTTGGATTGCATACAACTTAACTTTGATAGAGATTATAAGAGTTGGATTTAGATTAAAAAACTATAAGAGATACAAAGTAGTGAGTTGGAAAATACTCTATATTCATAATCAAGTTGAAGAAAACTATTGTATCAATAATAATAATAATAATAACACTTTTTTTTCCTTGTCCTTGATACACTATATTTTTTGATTTATTTCTCTTTCCGCATATGTACATCCATAACCATTAACATTCATGGTTATTTATATTGTTTCAATTAATTGTGAATGGCTAATTATCTTTTTATTAATGACTAACTTAATCTATTCTACCCTAAACTTTAAGATGTCTAATTCTTAGGTCGGATATCTCTAACTTGTCTACAATTATGTGGACCTCATTTGTCCAATTGCAATGTGGGTAGGATAATTGTGACATATGTTATCGTATGACGTGGCCTTCTATCTGGGAATACACTGGGTATCTGACTGTGGAGAGTTTATTTGAAATTTGATGGCAAAAACCAATAGGTGGTTTGTCCTCAGTAAAAAAGACAAATAATACAAAAATATCATAAAAGAGAAGTTATGTGTATAAACCCTTTTGTATTCAAGTAGGTTTGTACAAAAAGGGTTCAAATTTCCACAAAAATCCTTCAAAACTTTATTCATCCGCAAGGACCTATTTCTTGCTGAAATTTAGAGTCCAATAACTCTTGATCCAATCGTTCAATTTCTAAAACATTTCATTCAAAGTGTAGATAATCTTCTTAAGTTTCACCACAAGAAAGAATCAACCATAAATTCGTTTCCAGTCGTCTGAAATCTCAAAACTCCTAGCAGGTGCTTGAATTCCTAGCTCAAAGACAACCGAGCACTATTTTCCTTATATCTCACAAACCCAAAACCATAATGCCACAAAATGTTTGCACATAGTCTTGTGACATAAACATATACACTCCTGAAAATTTTGAGCCAAAAATCTATCAAATTGCATAAGATATAGCTCAAAATGTAACCACTATGTAAGCGGGTTACTTACTGCCCTTAAGTCTGTAAGCACTGACTTCAACTCCCAATATCTCCTTCACCCTAGCTTGGATTTTATCAAGGCGTATGTCAAAAGTGTAGCCGTAAAAGTGTTCTCTTTAATCCTAGTCGCCGATCCGACATTGCTTGCTGTATGCGCGAATTATACTCAAAAGAGTGATAGTAGGTCCAAAATTAACACCTTAACTTTGGGCGCCTATAACTTCTTCATAAAAAGTGAAAATCACACAAAATTTGCACCTAAACCAGATCCAAAAATCTAAACCTTATGATTCTAGTCTCTGATGTTCGACTCTCTTCAGAAAACAAACCCTAACTCCTAATAAACCCTCGGGCAGCCTCCTTGAAGCCCATTGGGCATGATTTTTGGCCAATTAGAATAGAGATTTCTATCATCTACCTCTATTCATCCACATGGATGGCCAAACTACCCTTTTTACACTAAAAACCCTTTTCTAACCCTTCTTCTTATAAGATTTACATACTTGGTGCTTTAAGCATCAAATAAAAGAAGTAAATAAGATCTTAAGGATCACCAATGTCTAACATAGGTGACTTAAGATATATACAAGTTACTATCAATATAAAATTAACTTCAAAAGTCACTACTAAAAGGAACATAAGGTTGTATAAATCTTAATTATAATCCTTTTAATAGATCCTTTCTAAACTACCAACCTAATCATATCCTATAACCAATAAAATCTATTGATATGACTTTCATTTAGCTAAGTAGTAAATTGTACATTAAATATACATGTACATTTCTTTCACATAGTAGCCAAACCACAACACGACATCCACCCCCTCCAAACCTGTGCATCCTCTGGTATGCACCAACAAGAGTTGAAGTTGTGGTCGGCGTCATACTATTGCTTCAGCAATATCTTCTTCAAAATCTTGTTCTTCTTCTTCATCTGTAAAGAAGTTATTTTCTTCTCTTTCATCTTCATGTGT